>JAOXYF010000003.1:23650180-23671826 GCA_028565775.1 Sternarchorhynchus goeldii
ATTATGAATCACATTCTGGATCATAAGTTCACTTACTGACCCATTATGAATCACATTCTGGATCATAAGTTCACTTACTGACCCATTATGAATCACATTCTGGATCATAAGTTCACTTATTGATTCATTATCAATCACATCTACTTTTCCCGACCCCCATCCTGCTTCATGCTTCTTTCTGCATGTTGTTGGTTTTTTGATGCTTGACATCATCACATGCGACGTACCAAAAAAAGAAAGAAATAAAGAAAAAGGTGATCTGCACCAAAGATATTTAATGGTCATATTTAATATTTGATATTTAATATTTAAAGATATTTTATTTTATTTACTTTACTTCATACATTCTTGCCTGCAACACCTGTGTTTCTTCCATGGAAAGAGTTGAAACATGACCTGTGTTACAGCACCATCTGCTGTCTGGAGGTATTGAAGTTCTGACTGCTGGATGAAACTTTTTCAACTGCGCTGTTCTAGACAAATTAACATATGCTGGATTCTGTTAGAGAGCAATATATCACCAAAATGACAAAACAAGTCCTTGGTTACAAGACTTTCAAAAGAGGTTGGATGTTAGTATGAATCATTGCACTGCTAATAGCCTCAATCGAAGTGTGTGTGTTAGGACTAAGGAAAGCGTCATGTGGTACTCCAGCGTCCCAGCACTGTGTAGATCCTTTCTGTTCATGGTTCAGCTCAGGAAACGCCATCACATAGAAGAAAAAAACCCTAAACAACAAACATAAAGGTTGATGTACAAAGCACAACATTTCCTACATATTAGTGTTTGAACCAAACTTTCTCTTCGATTTATATCTATGGTTGATTTTTGATTTTGATTTTGTTTTATGCTTCATCCCAGTGCAATCTAGGCTTGAAGCAGGGAAGCACAGATGCTGAATATGAAGATGTGCACTTCACAACGTAGGTGGAAGAGGGAGTTAAGATAAAACTGATCTGTACTTGTCTACTAGAAAAATGCACAGAAGAAATGAAGGAGAAATTTGCTCTGTTTTAAGACTCTAAATAAGAAATTTAAGGAAGGAGGAAACATTTTCAAAGTGTGCTGCACTTTTTCGATTTTCCTTTTTTCACTTTTATTTTACACAATTCCTCATGGTACACGCTTGAACCTTCAGAATACCTTCAAAACCCAGTGCCAGAGGTTCCCAGATGCTTTTAAGTAAGGATTCCACATCAGGGAGGGGATTGCATCATGTGTGTATATTATTATATGATACAGAAAAAAATATGTAATTATATCATTACAAATTGATAATTGATACATATTTTAGTTTTGGAAGCCCAAGAAAGTTAACATTTTCTTGGCCAGTGTTCATGTAAACGTATTTATTAATCAAAACAACCTAGTGAGCACTAGTGAGCAACGGCCATATGAGACTGGACAGGAAGTTCAGTTGTCTGCTGCCTTATGGAACAGCCCTCAGGCTGTTTCTGAGAAATCGTTCATGGACTATTAACCATTAGCATGTTAACAGGCCAGACCCCTAAACGGGGCCCCTGTCCCTGTAGTGTCATGCCCACAACAGCAACACGATGCATCTCTAAGGTTACTGCCAGTCGGTCTCCATGGTCACTGTCAGCTGGTCATAACAGGCCTGAACCCTCATTTCAACATTAAAACACACAACTCTCTGTAGGATTATATTTTCAGTCAGAATGTAGTCCAGGCATCTAAAATACATATAAAAAATATTTTACATAAACATGTTTGTTAGCTTCATACAAAACAAGTAACGGTCTTAGTAATTCATACAAACCATCTCCCTCTCCCCAAACTGACAGTGTGTCTCCCACAGGTTGGGAATGCTAAAAGTAGTAATGGCAAACTATAGTAGATACATCTACAGTTAATTGTTGAATGTGTGTGTGTGTGTGTGTGTGTGTGTGTGTGTTTGCTTCAGCAAGTCAGGTTTGTTTTTGGTTAAATTAGCATTTCTGAAATCTGTTACGTCCATAGTGAGTGATGTGTGCCGTTCACCTGGGACCAGCTAAGCCTTCAGAAAGCAGCATTTAGAAAAAAACACATCTTAGACATGAAAATCAAACAGCTTTGTAGTCCACAAGTGAATCAGTTTATGCTCCATTGAGCAGGTCCCCACATGGTACGGAATCTTTGCAAGATCCAGGCCACTAGGTGTCAGTATAACGGCTGTTTCATAATGTGAAGAAGAATCACTGGGAGAACTACTCCTTAATTTAAAATAGCTGTGAACATTGCTGCTTCCAAAAACTCCCACTCTGTTCAGGCTAAAGGTCTGTTTCCATGGAGTCATTTAAGAGTCTGTCAGAATATATAGTCAGTCAATCTTATATACACACACATTGGTTTTACTACATTCTAGTAAAAATTTTATTCTTAAATTAATCTATCTAATAGTCTATGGGAAAGTCTCCAAAAATCCAAGGTAACCAAGTCTGCAGCCATCTTAGAAATTTCACAGCAAAATGACAAAGTAAATAGAATCATTTATCTTAATGTGTGCTTTTCATTGTTAGATATCCTCGTATATTAATGATATATTTTTGAGGCTTGTTTCTTCATCTGTGTTCCCTCTACACTGATGACAAATCCGCCGCTCAACTCTCACAGACTGCATCAGCGTTTATCCATTTCACATCATATGGAAGCCCATTTCTGACACAATGGGGAAATTTCCAGATTACAGCAGCATAAGAAAGAGGGTACAGAAACACAATTGAGAACAGAACCAGACGCTGCGAAATAAATAAAATAAAATAGAAAAAGAAATTTACTATTTAGTAAAAGAATATTTAGTATGTCAAAATATTCCCAAAGCCTCTGCTAGGACCATTTTGAAATAAAAAAACTGCTGAAAAAAATTAAAAAAGCATATATATATATTATATATATATGTATAGATATATAAAAAATTAGGACACCCTAAACCTTTATCTTTTTTTAACATATTTATGCATGTGGACATCTGATCTTCATTTTAACAATATTGAGGGATTGGCGTAATATAACTAAACAAATAAGCCTGAATAAACGTAAAATGTATGTAATTTTCTCATGAGGAAAATGCCAGGATGCCCTCACATTTCTTACTACTTAAAATGCCTAAAATTAGAATTATGCACCTGCCTATCAGCTGCAAATGATTAGACCATGTGGTTGGAGAGGATTTTGGAGGAGACTTATTTAAACCTCAGGCATTAGTTTGGTTTGCTCTTATGGTATGACCATGGCAAGATCTTCTGAGGTCTTCAGAAAGAAGGTTGTAGGTGCACGCAAGTCTGGGATTAAAAAAAAGATCTCAGAACAGTTAGAAATCAGCTATTCTACTGTCCTGGAAAAAAAGTGGAGAACATTTAAAACAACTGCCAGTGTGGCCAGGTTAGTTCAGGGCAGGACAGTTCAAAATACATGCATCTACCATCAGAAAGAGAGTGCATATAACATCACATAAAAAGAACAGAAACTAAACAAAACAGACTAGAGGATGAATGATATTTAAACACCCAAAACATGTAGAATAACTTCAAACAGTTCCAACAAATCAACCAACAAAGGCCAATCACTAGCAAAGCTTAAACAAAATCAAAGAATAACGAGCAACAGGTGAAACGAAGGAAGGAGAAAACCAAAACATGAACTGGAATATAACGAAAACGTGATGTCAAGACAACCAAGACGATGGGGGAGGGGCAATCGCAACAGAACCTCATATCCACAGTCCCTACGAGTGGTCACCAGACATTTCTCCCCTATTAATGCTACACTGAATACACATGGGACCTACAGTGGTGCTGCGGTATAGTTTTCGGACATACAAATTATAAGAAGCTATTTGTCTGGACATGGAGCTGCTTAAAGTCCTGAAAAAGAAATAAAATAAAATAACGCCACTTTGTGTCTGAGTATCAAACCTACAGATGTATAGTAGAGTTGTATAATGATGAGTTTAATTTAAAAGTCAGTATTAAACTACAAAAAGGAGAAACATTACACATTTTTCAGAGTTAATTTTATTGTGTTGTATTGTAAGAACAACATTCCTAGTATTGGCAAAATTTCTTGCCAAAAGCTGAAGACAGTTTGAGATACCATGGCATTGATTCTATAAAGACTAAAAATTAATTCAGTCTTTTATGCATTTACAAAGATATTTAAAGAATCAGAATTAATCCTGTGAAATATTATTCAGTATCAAAAAGCCTTTCAGATGTCTTTTGTCCATATAATATGCACAGAGGGCAAAATTCATCACCAGTGAGGTAGATTTATTATTAAATTAAAATAGCTCTAAAATACTGATGTAAATTCACAATGTAGAAATGTTCTTTTACTCCTCTAGAATTCCAGTGGAAGAGGTTACTGAAAAAATGCCACACCTCCTAAAGTTCTTATTCCCTTAAAATCACACACACACACACACACACACACACACACACACACACACACACAAGTACACCAGAATGTGAGGCCTTCAGGTCAGCGAGAGAAGGATAAAGAACATCGTTTTTCCACAGCGTTTTGTCCTTTTAACAGGTGTAGACGTCTCCGTAGGTGGCTGTTCCACTCGTATTTTAAATGGTTTGACATTGCCCTGACAGCACTGACATGCTGAAGATAGCAAAAAAAATATTGTTCATATTTGCACAGGAAAGTACATTTTCTTTTATGTTCTGATTAAATACCATCATTTAGCTGTACCGTTTTACTGTACCGTTTTACTGTACCGTTTTACTGTACTGTGCTGCTGTGATACATGAATTTCCCTCTGGAAATATAATAAAGTGATCTATCTATCTGTCTATCTACTCTCATCTTTTAATGGTTGTACACTGCAATTGTAGTCATTTAACAGTAATATTTTTTAGTACAAAATTACTATCATTTAATAATGATTCAGTACAAAAACTCCCTCTCAACAACTCCCAGCTGACCGGTCATACACAACCAAGGACCAGATGTCCGGTCCAATCACATGCATGTTCATATCTCAAGCGCCACCTCTGGACTTTTTCTGAAGGCGGGTCCTGGTGGGTTCGGTCTGGACCAAGGGCTCCTGGACAACTTTGGCAGGGTACTTCCTTCCCAGGAGCTCCACCTCCACCTTCTGACCAATCGTGGCTAAGTGGGCAGGAAGGTAGCCAAAGGCCAGGCTCTGTCGAGTTCTGTAGCTGTACACCCCTGAGGTCGTGTTCCCTATCACCTGCAGGAAAACACAATCTGGATGTAAACCAATGTATTATAAAAACTCCAAAATAAGTAATGACAACAAAATGCAGTACTTTGTAGTCTCAGACTAAATAAAAATTTGGGTATAACTGTAGGAATGGAGAGTTAATATTAGAACTATAGTTCCTAGTAAGCTGGTCACAATTTTTCAAAATAAAGGTTCTCGAGTGCTTTTGGAATAGAAGCATTCATTTACCTCCCCATTGTGCCAGATGGTCTCGTTGCCCTCAGGATCGACATCGTCCGTGTCAACAGTGAGGTAAGCCAGCTTCCTTGTTATCCCTTGGGCCTTGATCTCTAGGAGTGCCTGCTTCCCAATAAAATCTGCAGGCTGACACACACACACATACACATACACACACACACACACAAAGAGAGAGAGAAAGAATGTAAGGCTTTTATAGGTAGACTTTTACTGAAAATATTTAACTGAACATTAAATCAAAAAGACCAAGATACAAGTAAGCTAAGACACAGGAAATCTACCTTGTTGAGTTTGATGAAGTAATCTAGACCAGCTTCAAGAGGATTTGTGTCACAGTTCATCTAAAGACAGAAAAGGTCCATTCAGGGACAACAGTTATCTGAACGTCAGCTTGTGATGTATGTATCTAATTCATGAATGTGTGTATCAAATATGCATCTCTCTCTCTCTCTCTTTGAGTGTGTGATTTGTGTGTGTGTGAGCATGCGTGTGTGTGTGTGTGTGTGTGTGTGTAACCTCAGCTCCCCAGCCCCGGAACCCTTTCTCCATCCTGAGGGAGGCCATGGCATAGGTGCCAAAGTCATCAATACCCTCTTCCTGCCCCGCCTCCATGATGGCTTGGTAAACTGCTGCCATCTTTGGCATGTCGATGTACAGCTCCCATCCCAGCTCCCCTTAGCAGACATGCAAGGATATGTTTATTCCTCCCCCCATACACACACACACACACACACACACACACACAGAACTGTATCACATTCCTATCATAAAACCTAAGAGTATGTTTTTGTCAGTTTTGTTCTTGATAAACACTACAGTATTTTGGTGTGGAAAAGTAACTGACTATATCATATCATTTAATCTCAAATACTGACACATGCTCGTAGTGACTAGTGGCGAGATTGTGGTTGCCATGTAAGGAAAAAAAACCCTGGCATGCATACACGTGTGTGACTTCTGTATACCTGTGTACGATATCCGTATGGCTCGGAGGGAGACGCCTGCTAGCTCAATGGACTTGCAGTGGAGGAATCTGAAGGCACCATCACTCATGTCTTCGCTGGTGAGCTTCTGCAGGACCTGTCGGGAGTTTGGGCCTGCAATCCCCAGCACTCCAATACCATCAGTCACGTTGGAGATATCTACATCATACCCACCTTCAGCTGCCTCTCTCTCGATCCACCTGGTGGAGGGGATAATCCAGTCCCATAAGCAGAAAATCATATCACCTTGATTCATTTAGGAAATACTATTCTTTCCCTCTTTTGATGCTGTGTGTGTTACACTGTTGATATTTAAGAATGAGTACATGCATGGTTTTTGCTTCAGCTCAAAGATTGTGTGCGTATCTGTGTGTGTGATTTCACATCACAGTCCTTATTATCTCACCCTGCATTATCTCACCATGCATTATCTAACCTCACTGAATAAACCTTATTCATGCTGCCTGTTTTTAAACAGCTTTGAGGAGTGGGCTACACTGAATTTGTCAAAATAAACACCATACATGTACCAGTGTAAACTTGACCACCAGGGGTCATCCAAAGCACACGGGGAGGCTAAGCTTCACTGCCACAGATTTTACTGCTTTATGACTGTAGCAGAGGGCAGTTATTCAGACTGAAGCTTTACATGACTGGAATCTAAAACAGAGCCTCACTGTAACACCAGATGAAGCTGCATTCAGATTACAGCCACAACTTAGAAGCACTGCTAAAATCTGTGTACACGAGCAAGGTCTTTACAGCCTCTCTAAGGTCTGATTCCCAAAAAAAGAGAAACCGTGGGAGAAACCGTACAAGGGATGAAGTCTCAGCCAGGATTCCATGCAGTTTGCATGCATTTTAAGTACTGCAGGAGTTTTAAGTACTGCAACAACAAAGACTTTTGAGTAATAAGTCTTCTTACATGTGCTTTAGATATGTTCGCAATTTACTAAAATTAGCACACACGTGTGTGCATGTGTGTACATGTATGTGTATGTGTGTGTGTATGTGTGTATATGTGCACATGACAGACTAACCTGAGATCATGCAGTTCTGATCCTGAGCCAGTGACCAGCATAAATTCTCCAGGGGTAAGCTGGGTAATGGTGACCTCAGCATAGACACGCCCCCTCGGAGTCAACATGTGACTGATGTTTGTTAGGCCAACCTGGTAAATGTAACCATAACAACAGCATCACACACACAGATATAATTAACATTAACATATAATAAACATTTTGGCAGCTCCAGAATATTCTGGAACTGTGCTTTCAGTCTGATAAGGAAGTGACTCTGAGGGCAGGTTTACTGGGGGCTGTTTGTTAATCTGACCTTGGGCATGGTGTTGGCGAACAATCGGTCTAACAGCTTATGTGAGTCTTTCCCTTTGACCATGAACTTGCCAAAAGGTGAAAGATCGATGACTCCCACTTTTTCCATCACTAGCTGGCACTCGCGGCCAACCGGTCCAAACCAGTTTGTCCTTCTGAAGCTGGGTCTGCACAGAGTCGAAAAGAGTAACATATTACTCTTAGTCCAACGGTCAGACAGAGGCCTTGTCAGAACGGGCAAACAGACTGCATGTACAGCAAAATAACAAATATCTTGACTGTGCACCCAGTAGTATAGCAGCAGTAGTATCCTGAAGCTAGGTGGTAATGTAAAGCTATGATTCATGATGTGGGCATGTCGTAGTGAAGAAATGGGTCAGACCAGTCCACACGACACACAATAAATAGATGCTAGATAATTAAACGCATGATATTTGGGTTTGATGTGCAATGTATGAAGAGCATACAAGCCTGAGAAATATATTAATCGATATATTGATATATATTGATGAAATAACATATACTGATGAAATAAATATTTCATTATTGTTACAGTGTATATCCAATCCAAACATGATTTCTTGGAAAAGTCTTATACTTGGCTATGTGTAATGGATTGAAATGAGGGGATTTTTTTGCAGATGAAAAATGAGTCCATAGTTAGAACAGAGCAAGCGGAACCTGACTGAACAGGAAGGCATGTGTGCCAAAGCACATTGCTCACTTTACACCTTCACACGTGAACTAAGATGATTTTGATCTCAGGGCCTTGTCTGAATTAGGGGAAGGAGAGAGGGAGAGAAAGAGAGGTCAGAAACAGAACGAGATACAAATAGGAGAGGATGAGAGAAACAGAAAGAGAGAGGAGTGAGATGGAGTCAGAGATGGAGGAAGAGCCAGAGAGAGACAGAGAGAGAGAGAGGCTTATCAAAAAGAGAAATAAAATACTCAGTCACGAATAACATGGCTGAGTTCAGTACAATTCAGTTCCTCTGAACCATCACACCTGCTCCGTCTCATCCAGCCTGCCTCAGAGGGTGGGAGAATCTACTCTCTTATGTAGAAACACAACCAAAGAAACTCTCAAGACTCAAGACTCTCAACCCTCCACTTCTAGTAAATATGGAAAAAATGTAAATAAATCAGCAAACCAAATTTAAATGCTACCAAGACTCAACAAGGAGTCTGATCCTCTTCTGACTGACAACTGAACACCACAATAACAACAGTCCAAACAGTAAAGTCTATCCATTAAGCAAGTACATGGAAAAAAAAAAATCAAATAATGAATCAGTCTCTCTAGAGATCACTAGTACTAAGATTCAACTTATTAACATGAATCCAAATACATAGGATTGTCCATGAAGGGAAAACCAATTCAGATGATTTTAGGTTTCAACAGAACAAAAGAAACATCACAGACCAAAGTGTTGATCTAGAGGTGGTTAAATGAGTTCAGCTTGTTAGATAAATTGTTACTGAGCATAAAATATCAGCATATGTTCAATATTCACACCAACACTGCAACATCACAAATATATACAACAGGCCCAACATGGCATTACAGCCTAATGGAAAACTTTATCACTTGTGAAATGAAAATGAAATGAGAGAGAGAGAGAGAGAGAGAGAGAGAGAGAGAGAGAGAGAGAGAGAGGTGTAATATGTGCTTCAGCAGGGGGCGAAACGGCCTGCCAACCTGCTTCTGAATCCTCTAAAAAGAACACAGAGTCCTCAAACACACACAAACACACACACACACACATTACCAACACACATGGAAACACACGCACACACAGAAACACACACCCACACAGTAGACAGATGTAACTGACACAAAACAACCTGAAAACCCTATATTTCCATTCTCTGCTTACATAAAATGAAGACTTTGTTTACTATGCTTTAAAAGTGATGCTAACTGTTTTGCTTTGCTTCTCTTTAAGGTCAGGTTAGAATTACATGAAAGCCTAATGAGTCAAGTTAACATGCTAAGCTAATGTGAGCCACAGAGACTCCTGCCCCGTTCTGTAGCTCTTGGTTTGCCTGCTCCTCCTCCACCCTGGACCAGGTAAACATGACTGTTTGCACTGTGGACTCATTTAGTCTCTCTTCATATCCTTTTCCCAGTTGTACTCAGCATATACTCTTTTGAGGTTTATTATAGTCCTTATTATAGAGATATTTGATCACATGACTAAAGGTGACCTGACTGCAAAAGAATCATATGACTCATAAAATTACTACCAAAGCCTTTCTCACATTACTGATAAACCAGCAAAAGGCTAAAATGATTCAAATGTGACTCTAATATAGGGTAATGTTTCAGCATTAATATCAATCAAACTTACTGATTTGTGGTTACGGTATGTCTGTACATGTGAGATAGATAGAGAGAAAGAAAGGAGGTGTGCAAAGCAGTTTTACTATTCCTGTGCTTGTAAGCAGCTGTGCGATGAGAGGTCGTGTGTGTGTGTGTGTGTGTGTGTGTGTGTGAAGAGGGGGTGGGGTATGTACCACATTAAGGAACACATTCCCAGTAAAAAATCTCGTAATTAGGACACAAATTGATTCTATAAAGAGTTATTTTCAACACTGTAGGTGTTACATCAGCATGAGTCTTTTTGCTGTGTTTGTGTACATGTGTGGTTGCATGCATCTTCACGTGTGCATGTGGTGCACGTGTGTGTGTGTGTACATGTGCAGGTGTGCACATACACGTGTTTGCATGAATCTTCAAGTGTGCACGAGCCTGTATGTGCATATGTACATGTGTGCATGTGCATCAGTGTGCATCTTGGTACATGCGTGGGTGTTTGTTTGTGTTCTACCTGTATCCCACATCGTCTCCTGGCTTGTAGAAGTAGTGAGGCTGCTCCCAGCCAGCATGGAAGCCCATGGAGCCTTTCTCCTTCAGCAGCTCATAGATGCCACTCACTCTGCTAGTGGGGCGTCCAGCGAACCGCTCCTCCTTAGGGTAACCCACTGAGACAGTCACACACATCAGCAGATACATCTGGAGTTTTCATACACACACACACAGCTAGACGAAGACAGCTAGACAGAAAAAGAAGAACTATTCAAATTTAATTTGGGTTGAAACGTTATATACATGTTATACGCGTTATATACATGTTATACACGTTAGGTACTGGTGTCGTGAAGACACCACGTGTCACCATGTTGGTGACACGCCTGTGTTTGACTATTTTGACTTACCGAGGTTGTTAAACCCGTAAGATTCTCTGGCCTTCGCCGACATGTACGGCACCGTGGTCCATCCACCGTAGCGGTTGGGGTCACACTCAATCAGGTCGTACGGGGGTTCACCGCTCAGGATCCAGTCACTGAGGAACCTCCCGATTCCACCCGCGTGAATGATGCCATACCTGAAACGCTCTTCAGCGTCAGGCCCATCAAGCATTCAGGCGTGCAGTGGCTTGATGCAGCTGGTTAAATTCGACTGAAGTTTAAGCTTTACAACTAACAACAACTAATAACAAATGTGTTTTACAACAAATGTGTTTACTACTAACACTAAACCTGAAAACAACTGAGACATAAAGATAAATATATAATTATAGACATATCTGTTGTTGGAAGTTTAAAAACTGATCAGTTCTGCAGAAGACCGAAGAAAGGGCTAAGAACTGATTTAGTATAAAGACCAATGTGAACTGAGCTTTGCTATGCATACAATGGTCAGGCCTGACACTACTGATTGGATCCTGAGCAGACAGGAGGTAGTTTAACGAGCGATTACCCAAAACCAATCGCGGTCCAGTAGTTTTGCACACCCTGGTGCGGCCCAACCATGGGCAGCAGGTCAGGGGTGTATGTGATTGGCCCAGATACAATGTTGATGATGTCAGCATGCTGGAGAACGGGAACCATCTCCATTGCCATTTCTACATGTTCCATTATACGGTCCAGGTCAGATTCAAACAGCTCCTTACCAAAACCTTTGAGCACAAGTGTAGACACAACACACACACACACACACACACACACACAAAAATTGCCAAACAAATCAAAATAGGTAAAATTTGAGAAAAATCTTAATGAAATGACAATGAATAAATCCATCGTGTGCTGAAGGAAGAATTAATTAAAAGAATATATTTGGATCAGGTGTTGTTTGGAGAATCTATCCTGAAGATAGATGCCCGATAGTTTCATGGTTAAATAATGGCTCATATTAAACCAAATGACCATACGTAGTCCTGTACCTGGAGGGACTCCACCTGTGACCCACGAGTCCTGCAGAACCATCTTCTCTTGCTTCTCGTAGGGTCCGAACAGCAAGCCGTTCCCCTCCTGTCTGAGGTAGTACGAACCGTCCAGGTCCCGGATCACTGGCAGCTCCTTCTTCAGCGCCTTCACCTCAGGAACCGTGGCTGTAACCACATACTGGTGATGGACAGGAATGGTGGGATGCTCCAGGCCAATCATTTGGCCCACCTCCCGGGCCCAAAAACCTGTGGACCAATGAGAGAGGAAAGTGAGTGTAAACCTCCTAAAGTCTGAAATTTTTTCCTATTTAATTTTAGTTTATTTCAGTTTGTTTTATATTTATCAGTGTTAGTAATGCATTGTTGCTATTTTCAAAAACGTATTTTTTATTGTCATCTAACACTTATGTTTAATCTTTGTTATATGAAGCACTTTTGGAGCTAAAGTAAAAGTGTCCCTTAACCTCTACCTCCGGCTTCACAAAGCTTGGTACAAAGTTGCAGTGTAAAGCGATACTTTCAGACCAGGGTTTCTGGGACTCAGGGTAGCAAGGCTTGTGTAGGAGCAGCACTATCAGCTGCGTTCCTCCTCTCTTAGCACTGTGATTCACTGTTCACAGACACGCCTGTGTGTGAATGTGTCCTTTCACGTTCTCTCAGGCTCTCGATCTTGGCCTGACCAGGAGCCGTGGAGCATTGTGGGATACAACAGTGGTTAGCTTTCCCCATGAACACACAAAAGCTGTTTTACATTTCTAAGTTTAGCAGTGACGGGCAGCTGTAGGAAGGATCACAGTTAGACCACAGCTTCTTCCATTTCACAACGACTGAGGCTACTGTGGTCCTGGCAATACTCAAACCTTTAGATATCATTTCACTGTATCCTTGCCCTGATCTACGTCTTACCACAATTAATTGTGGATATCCACTGACTCTTCCTTGGACTTTACGACTTTGCTTATGTCCTGACAATGAATAAATGCATCATGTGCTCTATGCAGTGTAATGCAGTGACATGCAGTGACGATGCAGTGTAAACCTTATATATAAACCATGTCCAGGTGTGTGCCATTCTAAACCATGTCCAGGTGTGTGCCATTCTAAACCATGTCCAGGTGTGTGCCATTCTAAACCATGTCCAGGTGCGTGCCATTCTAAACCATGTCCAGCCAATTCAAATTGCAAAAGGTGGACTCTGAACTAACATGTAGACACGTCCTTAAATTTCCCTTTGGGATCAATAAAGTATGTATCTATCTATATATCCATCCGTCTGTCTCTCTTTGTCTCTCAAGGATGACTCCAGCCAACAGGATGCACCTGACCACAGTCTGGAGGGCCACGGCAAAGGGTCTGAACACTTTAGTGATCATTTTCAAAACCATCTAAAAATGTTTTCACTTCT
Source organism: Sternarchorhynchus goeldii (assembly GCA_028565775.1). Taxonomy (NCBI): domain Eukaryota; kingdom Metazoa; phylum Chordata; class Actinopteri; order Gymnotiformes; family Apteronotidae; genus Sternarchorhynchus; species Sternarchorhynchus goeldii. The sequence continues at coordinate 23,663,570 of JAOXYF010000003.1, forward strand.
TTATGGGTGATTAAGTGTAGATTGATGGGTAAAAATGGCAGTTATATCATTTCGAAATTAAACCAGCAATGAAATGTGCAACCAGTACTTTGAGTACTTTCTAAGTCTTCAGTCCTGACTTTTGACCTTAATCAGGTAGACCAGGCAGAGGCCAGAGTACAGACGCAAACCCAGACAGAGAAGAAGGGAGGCAGGGATGAATATCTAATCAGCCAATCTCGAGGCAGTATCTCAGTGCATTTTGGCATGTAGACAAGGTTAAGACAACCTGCTGAAGTTCAAACAGAGCATCAGAACAGGGAAGAAACGTGATTTAAGTGTCTGCGTGTGTTTAGCTGGTGCTAGTTAGTGTTTCTGCACGCTCCTACCCCCACACAGTTTTGTTCGAGCAATAAGCTACTTTATTGCACAAAAATGTATGAATGTGTAGCAAAATTAATATATAATAAATAAAAGTATTTTAAAAACAATAACAATACAACTAATCAGTTATTAGGCACTAAATGACTCAGAGGACAAGACCCTATCCCTGCCTTTCTCTTTTTACACTGAATGATTGCATGTAACGAGGTCTAGTAAAATGATAACATTGCATTATGCATAACAGCCTGTTACGTTTACACAGTTACATGCTTTCAGTTTATGACAAGAATGTGTTACCTGCATAAAAGTGAACGTTCAGCTGGTATACTCTGCTTTTAACAGTCAGTCTGAATCGAGCAATTATGACTCCAGTGTAGTTACCAACACGATGTGATGCTCTTAACAGCCAGTCTGAATTATTAATATATTATTATTGAGTGATCAGCCAGGGTAGTTAACAACGGCATGTGATGACCATTTGTCAGAACTAGACTAACCTGTGGCGTTGACGATGCGGTTGGCACGAATGGTCCCGTGAGGCGTCTGGACGTCCCACTTCCCATCGGGGGTGGGAGAGAGGGCAATGACGGGCGCCGGGTTATAGATACTGGCGCCGTACATGCGGGCACCAGCCGCAAGAGCCATGGTAAGAGAGTAGGGGTCAATGTGCCCGTCACCAGGCGTATAGAGACCTGCCAGCACCTGAGAGACAGGCAGTCGGGCAAAGTTTAGAGTACATTTATGTGTGGCTGACTAAAGATACATCCAATCAACCGTCTGAGTTCACAGTCTTACATGCTTTTTGGGATACAAACTGCAGTCATTTCATGCATCTAATACACAGAGGAAAAGTTTAGGCTTTCTATTTCTGGGATTGATACAAGTGAACATTGGTATGGCGCCAATAGGACCATATTCCTCTGAATGGCTTGTGTGTTGTGACTGGTAATGTATTTTTTTATTTTAGAGCCTTTTTAATACTATTTTTAGTATGCCAGTCATTTTGAACCACTCGTCTCCTTTCCTTATTTTGAGAGATGAGATGACTGTTGACTGTTTGGCTGACACAGCTTGTGAAGATGTTAGTGATGTGCACAGAGCCTTGTATGTGTATTCACATCTGTACTGAGGCAGCAAAATTATTTGTATTTGTATTCGAATAAAAAGGCACCCAAATGAGTGTTCAGAAATTCACTGCTAACTATGGAGGCGACTTAGCCGCTAGACAACAAAGCTAACAGTGGAGTTAACCAGCTATAAATTTGAAACAATCACATAAAAATGTGACCTACTTTTACTCTGCCATCAGGCTAAGTTACAGACCAAACAGGTTTTGTGTTTGTAACCATGTGACACAGGCTGACCGAGCAGTGATGTGAACTAGCTGGCTAGTAAATACCCCGTCAGCGCTAACAAAGACTAGCGTCCACCCCCCAGTCAAACAAAGCAAAAGATAACTAACTTTATAATAAACGGTTATCTCACAGTTATGAGGAACACCACACATTTGATATACTTTTTATCTCTGAGGAAAAAAATAATTTAAAAAATATTTGTACAAAATAAATATTTGTAAAAACCTAGTATTTGTGCTTTGCTGAAAACTGTATGTGATTCCTCCCTTTGTGTTTGTGTGTGTGTGTGTGTCTAGGGCTGTACAGCCAGCTCCTACCTTGTCCATGTTGAGCAGTGGGAAGAGCACCTGAACCTTCTCTGGTGGGATGAGGAATTGTGGGGTTGGGTGCCAGTGAGTACGGGTCATCTGGTACTTCATCTCATCCACTCTCGACACAGTCGAGGCAATCCGAATGCTCCCTGGCTGATGGAAGCCCACTGCCTGCAACAGCAATTCAGTGTGTTATGGCATATTGCTTCCTGTGATTCAAACAAGCAAATGTTACAGTGGAACTGAACATGGGTAAAACCAGACAGACCAGACCAAACGTAATTCCTGCAGCCATATACAAAGTGCTGTAATAAGTTTCACAGTTTTATTTCTGACATTTGGATTAAGTTGTTGTTACACTAGTACGAGTCTGCTTGATTTAATCTGATGAAGTAGGTTCACTTTTAGCTTCCTCTTCAGTTGTAATTAGCTAAGTGAAGACTCCTGTTAACTTTGCAGCAGAAGCAAAGTAATACAATACCTGGCCAGTCTCTGCCTCTAGTTGCTCATAGAGCTTAATGCTGTAATAGTGAATCTTCTTCAGATTGATCCCTGGGTGGTAGTATGTGGTCAGTCCAGCCTGCAGAAAGAAATGGCACCACCATCACCAACACCATCACCAACACCATCACCAACACCATCACCAACTGCATTTACTAATGGCATTTGCTAGGCCTTTAGTGCAATGGTGCAAATATTTTCCCACTGCTTCAGTTAGATGGAATCAATCAGAACTGTTCACCCTGTTCACCACCATCCAGTTCCAAGTGGGGACTGTCCTACTGACATCATGCCAGCTAAAACGAGGACCACCGTCCTGGCCCCTGCTCACCACTTACTGTAACATGAGGATGTGCTGAAGCAGAGTGTAGAGGAGACTGAGGGTATAACTGGAGTACTGAGTGTTTACTGAGACTGAGACTGTAAAGAAATAGCCTCAGAGGGGGGAAGGGATTTTTCCAAGAACAAATAACTGTGTTAAATTCTCATCAAGACATCGAGACAACTCCTTAACAAGACAGCAACAGGAGAACCCCTTAAACACACACCCTCTGTCTCCTTCCTATCATTCAGTAAGACTAACCGAATGTCAGAGCCGTTCTTTAAAACTGACTATTTTTCGCTTCTTGTTGATTTTAGTACTGATAGTTCATCTTCACCATAAATGTTTCTTGCAGTTGAGGGTTCCACACAACACTGGGTACTTTTTAGTCACTATGTAAACTGACTCTTCAGTCTGGCACCATTAAAACATTTTATTTAGACAGTTCACTGCAGACAAAACAGTCATAGTAGTTTATTAACTAATGTTCACATCCGACAAATCTTACTGTATTTATCTGGCACTCTGAGGCTTTATTACTGCAACTGAGAGAATATATTCCCAGTCAAGAATGGTAATTATTGCCTATTCAAGTGTTTTAGCAAGTCTGGTGGTTTAACCATGTGACCTGCAATAAGACATAAGAAATTAGCATCTAACAAGCTAAAGACAAGAAATTGCAACATATCACACATCTAAGATCAATAGTCACTTCAAAACAGTTGCTATCATGTTTATCTACCATTTGCTGCTGTGGCTCCATTTTCAACTAAAGCTGTGCTTTACTGCATCTTTAACTAAAGCTGTGCTTTGCTGCATCTTTAACTAAAGCTGTGCTTTACTGCATCTTTAACTAAAGCTGTGCTTTACTGCATCTTTAACTAAAGCTGTGCTTTGCTGCATCTTTATTGCTGTAATGTTGCTTTATTGACTGTAATGATGTCATGTAAAGTCAGGCCCTTCCAGTGTGAAGGACATGGTAATGAGATGCCCCTTGAAATAAAAAAACAGCGCGGTGTACAGAAAAAGGGAGTCAGCATGCATCACTAAATACTCACAGAACAGACAAATATACCATCTAGAAAAAAAAACAAACATTGGATGTTTTTCTAATTAAGATTTATATATGTAGGAACATTTAAAAGTGTAAAAACTGTTAATGTAGTGTGAAGCAAAGGTTTCAGTCCAATGACTATCATGTACAATTGCAACAGCATGAAGCCACACTGGCCCTTTGTGGAGAGGAATTATAGAGCAGAAGTGTGGAAATTGTAGGACTCTCTGCTGGACCTACAGCATGCCAGGTGGATCCAGCAGTCAGCTCTGACTTCTCCAGGAGCACCACATCCTTCTGGCCAAGCTTGGCTAGATGGTAGGCCAGACTCACACCCACACATCCTCCTCCAATGATCAGAGTCTCTGCTGTATCCTTCAGCCTCTTATGCAAAGCTCCCTCACCACCATCGCTGAGAAAGAGGGTAACAGAGTGGAAACAGAGAACAAAGAGGGTAACAGAGTGTGGAAACGGAGAACAAAGAGGAATGTGGATAGGAATAGGGAAGGATGGGAAATGCAAATGAGAGGCAGACAAAAGCATTTACAAAATAAAATCAATTTTGATTTTGATGAGTCATCCTTTTCCCTGGACTAAAGTAAAAACAGGGGTGATCGTTTACTCTTGAACAACAAAATGTTTTCTGTTTTTTTTTGCCCTACTACTATGGAGTGTACTTTCTAATCGACCGCAGTGAAACATTTAACCACTGCCAAAGTCCCACTTAACGGACGAAATCAAAGGCCGACATCAGTTAACCTGGCTGTTTAGTCGTGTTTAAAAAGTGCAGTTTCACTTGTGTGGGTCACATGTTGCATGATAGACACATTAGGTAACAGTGTATAATTGATTTATTGATTAATTGGTAATGGCATATATTGTTTGTCATGGAGCTGTAGTATTCTATGGTACCTAAGGGAATCATTTCTCAACGCTAAATCAAATAAGCTTTGCGTACGTTTGCATGGATCTCCACTTATTTATCCAAACCGTGCTATTCTATTTGAAAAAATACTGAGTTTTCAGAGGCGTCTCAGCCTGTCCAAATACATGCGTATTAATCACAGTCGCAATATGTAAACTTGTAGTAACTTCTTTAGGAATCCTGTCTCACCTGTCTTCCGCGTGCTTCCGTGACGTGTAGCTTATGTTCCTCTCCGCAATTCGCCCGAATCGTTTACATAAGATCAGATGTCTCCTTAATTTCGTATTAATTGTGTTTAAAATGAACATGTTGGCCAGACCCGCTGGAAGAAGGCACGCCCAAAGTGAAGCGAACTTTCTAACTTCCCTGCAGACACGCAATCTCTAAACACATGCTCACGCACATAAACAGCTAAGACACGCCTTCACGAACGGCTTCGGGTAAATAAGCGAAGCTCGTGCGCAACGGTACCACAGTCCAAATTTGATATCCCGTGTTAACCGTTAAGCTTCCATGACCTGGTTATTTAGGGACTTGTGTTTCCTCCAAGAGACATCTATATTTCTGAAAAATTAATCGCAGCGGTCACTTTATGCACTCGAATATCTATTAATTGTATTTTATACTACATTAGAATAGACTATTTTACTTACTACTTTACTTTCCGCTGTTAAGGGAGTTTCAGAAATCTACAATCCTACATGTACAATTTAAGTAATAAACTGCAGAGCTTTTGTGTGTTTGTGTGCCACGTGCGCTTCGTTTTACAATAAAGAAATCCTCTTAAGAATAACAGCGAAACGTTCACAACGGCAGCGCGTTTTATGCGCCTTCAGATTTTTCAGGTGTGCTGCTCCACAAAATAATCACGCGCTCATTTCCAAATTCATTTTTGTTCTACTGGGCTCTGACATTTTCGAGCCCCTCGCGCTCTGTCTGTCTCTCTGGCTGAAGCGTAAAGACAAGTGTGCGCCCGAAGTCGTAACTGATCTTGCTGCTATGTCTCTAATGTAAAAGTATCTTCTTATGAAGGCAACTAGAGCTGTTCGTCCAGGGTATCAGGATCACTCTGTGTTGGTGTGTAGGTATGTAGGATCCAGTCTGGACAGGCTCTTGCAGGACGGTCCCACAGAAATGGGGGCTGTGGCTACACCTAACAGAGCCTTAATGTTATGACTCAACACTTACCCCAGGATAGCAGTTTCATTGACCTTTATTTTATTTACAGATTGTGTTAAGGATTTGTGTGTGTGTGTGGGGGGGTTGTGTTATGTTGTGTTAAATATATGCTTGTGCGCTTTCTGAATCCACTAGAACCAGCTGTTCGGTTTCATGGACTATATGTGCTTATTGGTGAACAAATAAACTGAATCCTACATAGATGGTAATCAAGAGATAACTGCTAATGATTAGTCTGCTGACCAGGACACAAAGTGATTTCCATTGGTAGTTTAGTCAGTCTACTTACGCTTTGCTCTTTAAAGATATCAGCTCAAACAGGTGTTGTACAGCCAGGGAAAAACGTGATTGTACCTCACTATCAGAAATACAGCACCATCAGAATCTGTAAGAAAGGTCGATTGATGCAGTGCTGGGTAATTTTAAAAACAATCTGGAAGCATTTTGGCCTCTTTGCTCAAAGTTACACTGGTTAAAAACAATTTCTACTCAACCATTCATGATTCACTTTATGCCACACATCTGATGCTTGAACAGGTTTGCCCCCACACAAGTCCACAGTAAAGAGTTCGTTGGCCATGCCTGCACCAAACCAAGTCATTCCTTTTTTAAATCTAGGATTAATTTTGCATGCATTTCATCTGGATTACTGTCCTGATGAAAGGTTATTGTCGTTGTTCACGTGGCCCATGGTAAATACCAACCAGACCAACTACAATTTGTTTTTGCATTACACTACTATGGTTAATAACCAGCGTACCGCTAGTACCATTTAATAGTTTCATAATATAGATTTACCTGTAATGAACGGGCTAAACAGGCTAAACAGGTTAAACAGACTACTCTCCCCTGCTCAGAGAACTGTGACATACTTCCATCGTTCCTCTGATAAATTATGTGTTCGTAGCTAATATGTCTGGACTTGCTTGCGTACAACACGCTCCAATTATGTGGCCAATATATGAGCACAAAATGTGTGCGCAAAGTTCGCCACCTCTTCGATCTTCCCGCAGTCCGTCCAGGTCCCAGTTGAAACACATCTGGCGCTCATCAGCACAATTTTACGCGAAAGTGGCTGTCAAACGTTTTGCAAGGTGGAACTTTGATGGTAAGCAAAAGGTCACTGTGATGGCCTTTGAGACAGATTTATTGATTGGGTTATCAGTCTGTGGCACAAAAAACACTGTCAAAACTATGTTTGTGTCGGTTCACCTCATCTGACATTAATAAGTTTACTTTAGTATCATATGTGGTTCCTATCAAATAACTGATTTGACTAATTGCCCTGTTACTTTTACAGCAGTCTACAAATGACTCATGGGATTAAGAAAAAATATGTTTTAATCTACAGATGTTTTACTCTACAGTACACTGCTGTTAACGCAACAGGTTATAATCATTCAAATCAGATATTTGATATGGCCAAACGATCGTTTACTGTTCGTTTACCGATAGCATAAGCACAATGCTTTTTTCACATTTTGTCGTGAATTTTGGCTTTGCTTTTCGTTTAATATTTGATTCCCCTGCAGCTTTCGACAATTTGAGATACGAAATACCTCGAACTTCGATCAATTTCAATACTTTTAAACAAACATACGCAACAGAAAACACGTCAAAGATAAGCATGATTGTCCCAGGTTAAGGGAAAAATTGGGAGAAGAATCGGTTGCATAACACATTGAGAATTAGACAGGGGGAGGTTTTTTTGGAGTGACATCAGTTATAACGCACCAACACCCCCCTCCTCCATGGGTGTATAAAAGCACTCTCAGGAGCGCGTGCCAGTCACCTCCGATCAAGACAGCCGCAGCGCCAGAGGAAAGTGGGTTTTTCCCCCCCGAAACGAACGTGAATTGTATATCTGTCTGTCTGATCTTCTGTAAGGATGGCACCAGTCGGGTCCAAGAGGGTAAGGAATTACGCTGGATCACGTTGACGGTATTTACGAGTGGTTGCAATTTAAACACCATACAGTAACATTGCGCAAACTAACTGCAATGAGAAAAGCCACATGTGTGAAAAATAGTGAAAAATATTAAGCGGGTGAAGACCAAGTTCAAAACTCAGGTGACTTTATTTATGTGCAACGTGGTGTGCTCCCATGAACATGTGTTCTCTGAGAAAACGAAAGGTTTACGTCAAACTGACTTTCACTAAGGTGGCCATATTTGTTCATATTTGGTGGTGGGGGAGGGGAGTGCATTTTTTATCTTGTTCTTTCCAAATAAATTATGTATATATATA
>JAOXYF010000003.1:23674008-23696582 GCA_028565775.1 Sternarchorhynchus goeldii
GTGTGTGTGTGTGTGTGTGTGTGTGTGTGTGTGTGTGTGTGTGTGTGTGTGTGTGTGTGTGTGTGTGAGAACATGTGCTATCCTGCTTTTCTTGGGATTTTCCTTTGTTTCTCAGATATACAGTTTAAGCTTAAGACATCTGGATTCCAGATGACTTTAAAAACAGCCTTCAGTCTCCGTGGAATTCAAACTATTCAGGTTTTTGTTTGTCAAAGCCTCAAACAGTTTGACTCTACATTAAAAGATAGATTAAAGGATAGATAGAGCAAATTCAGGATAGCCTCTTGAAGTTATTATTGCGTAATTATTATTGCATAAAATTACATAAGTGCACAGAACCTGGCTAGGGATTACAAAAAACATAACTAATCGAGATGCACTTATAGATAAGGTACAAGGCATAACAATGTCCATATTTACAACATCTAAAAGGTCCAAGACAAACAGCACAGAGCCTTTAGAAACACTTTTAAACTGTACATTTTACATTCATGGCATTTGGCTGATACTTTTATCCAAAGCAACTTAAGGTAATTGAGGTTCTTGCTCAGGGGCCCAACAGTGGCAACTTGGAAGAAGTGAGGTTTACACCAGCAATCTTCTGATTACAAGTCAAGTGCCTTAACCACTGCACCCATATAGATAGTTTGTATATGCATATTTTGATTTTCTAAAGAGGAGTACCATCCCTGACCTATAGGGGCAGCAAATCAACGAGGCTGCTTGCGACCTGGCCAGGCAGGTGGCCAGTGAGGGCGATGCGTTGGTAGCGGGTGGCGTCTCCCAGACTCCCTCTTACCTGAGTTGCAAAAGCGAGTCTGAGGTGAAGGCCACCTTCAAGAAGCAACTGGATGTCTTCCTCAAGAAGAATGTGGACTTCCTGATCGCCGAGGTGACATTATGTTGATATGCTTCATCATTTGTTGCGCTGCCAATCTCAAACATATGACAGATAACCTTAACTATGACTGCAGTGTCCACGGGTGTAGTTCAAATGCTGGTGGTGTGTGCTGTTGTTTTCTTGAGCAAGATCTTGAGGTTGATGGAAGTAAAACTCTGGAGCTTCCAAAGACACAGTACAGTAGGATGCAGTTCTAATAAGGAAAACGTTTTCCTCTAATGAAGAAAACAAGCTCAGAATGAAAGCTTACTAAAATTAGATTTTACTGATGTTAGAAGAGACAACTGAAGATCTACAGTGCAGCTCCACAAAATAACCAGCTAACCTGCTGTAACAGTTTCTGGGTAGTTTTAAGTGGTGGTCAGTTTTGGGGAATGTTAAAAACAGTGGAAACCCAGTAAAAGAAAAGCTGAAGTGAGATGAAGCTGTTACTCTGAAATACACAAAAGACTCTGTAATAATTCTCTGTAAAGACACTGTAATAAGTTGCAGCAACAAAGCCCTGGGGCAGAATGAGTGTGAGACGTTGACTGCTCTTCATGTGTATGTGGCAGTACTTTGAGCACGTGGAGGAGGCGGAGTGGGCCGTACAGGTGCTGAAGGCCACGGGGAAGCCTGTCGCTGCCACCATGTGCATCGGACCGACAGGGGACATGCATGGAGTGAACCCTGGAGAGTGTGCCATCCGGCTGGTGAAAGCAGGTGGGGCACACTCACCCACAAACACACAGACACACACTATATTGCTATCCTTCATATGCTTTTCAGAATTCTAAATCTTACCCTTCCACCACCCTATCCACCTCAGTAATCCCTATCCACCTCACTAATCCCTATCCACATCACTAATCCCCATCCACCTCACTAATCCCCGATTACAGCCCTGTGAGCCCTTACTGTATCACTACCCTTATGATCCAGGCGCCGACATTGTGGGCGTGAACTGCCACTTCGACCCGATGACCTGTGTCAGGACTGTGGCCATGATGAAGGCAGCGGTGGAGAAGGCGGGGCTTAAAGCTCACTACATGGTTCAGCCCCTGGCCTATCACACCCCTGACTGCGGCTGCCAAGGATTCATCGACCTGCCTGAATTCCCGTTCGGTACACACGCACACACACAATCTTGCACATACACAGTACATCTTGTCCAGTGCTAAGCTACGGAGAGCCGCAGGACAGCGTCCACACTCACACACACTTTTTTGTCCTTTTTCTTCTCGGCTCCAGTTGCTCCAGTTGCTTGGCCATTCCTGTGTATCTGTACTGTATCTGTAGATCAGCTGATTTTCTTCAAATAAATGCACTCAGCAAATGAGTTTTAAAAATTCTCTTCATACTGATACAATTATATAACTTCACCTGGTGAAGATTCCAACGATTAACAATGCAAAGTATGCAGTAAGCCTTCATTAGTATGACAAACTTTAATATCCTGACACACACGTGCGCACACACTGATTCTGTAAGCTATGACTTCAGTGACCCCTCCCTGCTGTGTACCCACCCCCCAGCGCTGGAGCCCCGGGTGCTCACCCGCTGGGACATGCAGCAGTATGCCCGTGAGGCATTCCAGGCGGGCATCCGCTTCATCGGCGGCTGCTGCGGCTTCGAGCCGTACCACATCCGCGCCGTGGCTGAGGAGCTGGCCCCAGAGAGGGGCTTCCTGCCCGAGGCCTCGCAGAAGCATGGTCTGTGGGGCAATGGCCTGGAGATGCACACCAAGCCCTGGGTTCGAGCCAGGTAGGTAGGACTCTGACTCCACACACTTGTTGGAAGTGAACAGTGGTAGCACATTATCAGAAGGGTTCGTGATAATGTTCTGCAAGTTTCGTCGTGCTGATTCTTATATTGGCATAGCCAAGACACCAGGGGACACACAGGAAACACACATGGACACCAGGGGACACACAGGAAACACACATGGACACCAGGGGACACACAGGAAACACACATGGACAGTAAGCAAACATTAAAGTTGCCAGTAGACTGTTTTTTTTTTTTCTTGATTTTGCTGTTGAACGGCCAAATACTTCATAAAGGGTTTTACTAAATATTGTCAAAAAGTTTAACACTTTCTTTAAGTACAAACTTAATAATGATTCAAAAACAGTTTACTAAGAACAACACAAGCACATGCTGAAAGCAGATCAGTGTTCAGACATCCCTCTGGTTCCTGCATGCCTGACGGGTACCAGCACAGTTTAGCCTTTTCCGTTTGGTCTGACACACCCGATCCTGCTCACTGTGACGTGAACCAGATGTGGTGGGTGTGCGTGACCCTGCTCCAGGACCGGAGCCCGAGACCCGTGTCCTGACGTTGCATCTCCTGGTTGTGTCCCGGTCTTTCCAGAGCCCGCCGTGACTACTGGGAGAAGATGAAACCCGCATCCGGCCGTCCACTCTGTCCCTCCATGTCGACCCCGGATGGCTGGGGGGTCACTAAAGGTCACCCCGACCTGATGCAGCAGAAGGAGGCCACCAGCCAGGACCAGCTGCGTTCGCTGTTTGCCAAGTCCGATGGCAAATGATGAGGTTCCCCGGGAGACAGGGTGCCAGTACGTATCCACGTTGCCAAGGATACAACGTACCCATCCGAGAGACCCTTTTGCCAGGCATGTGAGATCAGGGAGATAGAATGAAAGATGCAAGACAGAGTGACGGCTACTTTTTCTCTTCGTTGTTGTTTCCTTTCCCAAACATTTACATATCATCATGCACAATTAAAGGAAGGTTTTCTTGTTGCCTTGTTATGGCAGGACCATTTTTTATCAGTATTTCCCCCATCTTTCTGTTGCAGTGTTAATCCTCTCTGCAGGACTGCATCTTCAGATGAGATTCATACACTTGTAAACGTATTCAAGGCACGGGAGTCTATAGCTGTCCAATATTCTTGCTGTTTATGCTCAGTAAGTTTTGTATGGGAATGTTAAGCTCAAATTCCTCACCATTACCTCTAGCTGGTACTCTAGAGCTCCTTAGTGCCGTGACCGTATCGGTGTAGGAGTGGTTCACAATGTAGCACAGCTACATTCCAGGTCTTCTGAGCACTCCAGTGTTTCCTCAGTATTGTCCATTCAAGTGATTGTTTCTTGGCATTTTTCTTTTTTGCTTCTTGCTTCATTAAAAATTCAACATGCACTTTTCTCTTTTTTCTGGAGCTTTTTATCTCTTCAGATCTACTGTCAGAAAAAAGTAAAACAGGATCAGGTTATTATGTTTTTTCTTAAGTACCACTCCAAGTGCATGATTCCCAAGCACCTCTGACACACCGCTAGCTGGCTAAACTGGGGTCACTGCATATATAATAATATACTAGATAAATCTATGATATAAAATGTATTATATAAAAATTCAATATTCATTTAAAAAATTCAATAAGCAAGATTGGGGTGGGTGCCATATCATTGTCTAGCTGAAAAAACCCATCATTTTAAAGTTTTAGTGTGAAACTGGAAGAGATTTTGCATTCACAGTGAGACCAGGGTCTTTTCCATTCACAGTGAGTTCAAGGCAGCGGGTGTAGGATTCAGGAACATGAACCCTTGTGGCTCACAGAAGCAGTTGCACTTCTCTGAAGACCACGAGTGACTGACAGCTGCATAAGCAAACAGACCTTTGCTGCAGTGAACTTAATACAATTATTAATATACAACACACATCAACCATCTGTCCTGCTCAAATAAAAGTTACAATATTAGCAAAATTCCCTAACCCTAGCAAAATTTCACCCAACCTATCTCTGTCTGTCACATCTCTAGTGTATGGATTACAAAAGGTTATAATTTTGACTTGTTTTCCTACAGTTAGAAAAAGATGGAAAAACCCCAAACACACTTCTGATGTAATAATGGTAAATGTAAAAGGACACTAAATATTCCCCTGCTATACTTCTTTAAAGATCACAGACAAATAAGCAATTTAATAGTATCTGTATTCGACACTTTATAGTCTAAACTCATGTGAAATACTTAATGAGACCATAAAATAAAAACACCCAATAAAGGTGGTGGATACAAATCTCAGTGTGAGATACTATTATTGGTTCGTAGCTTGGCTGACAAATATCTAAGGAGAAATTAAATACGGTTAGATAAGGTAAAATATTCAGTAATAAAAGGTCTTCTCAGCGCACACATCTCAATGTGATTGGCTCTAGTAGTGTCTAGTAACCATTGATAGACTGGCAGGCTGTCCTGTAGTCCTGAACACTTTCACATTACGTTTGTAGCTGCATTGCTCCTATTGACTGTTGCTGATAAAAACGTAGCTTTCACTATTCCTTGTACATTAGGCTCGTATTAGAAAGTTCTAATATTATCCTTTCAAATGTTGTAATTTTCTAAAAGCTGATTTGTACCGTAGTGATGAACGTATTATAAACGGACTCATATTATAAACGGCTTCATAGACGATGTTCGCCCTCTGGTGGGCAAATAAAATGGAAGATAATTGCAGGGGATTGGCCAGATACTTTCAAGGGGCTGTGCTGTACTGAGACCACAGCACTCGTGAACCAGTGTTGTGTTTCATTATTCATCAAAGCAATTTGTCACTTCTGGGTGCGCCAAGAGAAATGTCATTGATTAGACTCTTATAGACAGATTATCAATTATTGAGTGGAAAGCAATTAGAGGCTTTTTCAACAGCGTTATTTAATGAAGTGTATTTTCAGCATTTGAAAGTGTTTTTCTAGCCCAAAAGATCCAACTAATCTATCTAACTAATCTTGTTTCCTTGCTGTAAAATAATATTAAGGAGAAGAGTTACGAGCAGAATAGACGGCGGTCTCTTTCTTATATGATATAGAATACACCATTATTTATACAATGAAATTATGGTGGTTTTAACATTACAAAAATGGTTGTAATGTGAGGCTTAACTGCTTGTGAGACGTTTCCATTTTATAGAAGTCTGGCCTGAAGCGGAGAAATTTGTGGATGATTTAAATCCTTCTTTTGCACGCTTGTCCTACGTCACGACGCACAGTGCGTGCCCCACGTGCAGATGTTTACGTACAGATATCCGTTACGTCAGCGCACAATAGTCGTTGGATGAAAACATTTCTTATTGGGAAGATGCTGATTATTAGCGAATACAGGACATTTCCGGGCTTAATGGTGATGTTAAAATTGAACAAGTTGACCCGGTCGTTGTTTGGATAGTTCTTACACACACAGATTTAACTGATTTAGTTTTTTCCCCCCACAGGGGTTGGGATTTTTGAAGGATTTTGCCTAGCTTGCTGACGGATTTAGAGACGGAAAGGGGTCGGCTGCCCCCCCCCGAATATGTGACGTAACAGCCAACCCTAGCTCGCGCTGCGCTTGTAAACAGATCCTCACACGTGACAGTGAGAACCGCGACTCTGCATTGTCTGTAGACGCACAAAGGCCCCAAATCATCGAGTACCAGGAGAGGCGAGCAGGTGAAGAGAAAGGATGACGAGTAACAAAGACGTGCTTTATCGTTTGGGGAGCAGTCGAAAGCCTGTGAAAGATGCATATTTTAATCGACGGGTTTCTATAGTTTAGCTAACGAGTCATTCGACGAGAGTTTGAGTCGCGCTTGGCTCAAAAACGCGTTTTGCCCAGCGAAAATTACCTAACAAAGATCATCTCGACGCTGTAAGCGAAGTGACATCAAGTCGGTCCGATTGTTTTTGCGGATTGTTTTAAACGTTATTGAAAATATTTGTTAGCATTAGCTGTGGCTATCCGTGAAATGTCATTCACAATGGAGGATTCTTTGGAATCGGAATGGGTTTCCGTGCGACCAAATGTTTTCGACGAAAAAGAGAAGCACAAATTTGTTTTTATAGTTGCTTGGAATGACATCGAGGGTAAGTTTGCGATAACATGCCACAACAGGACCGTGCAGAAGCGGACCGCGGTTCGGGATTCGCTAGTGGAGGCTACCGAAGGCGAGCTCACATCCGCAGCGACCAAGGAGTTTGACAAAGAAAAACGCAGATCTTCACTGAAGAGTCCCGTGAAGGATAGGTCTTTAAAAAGCCCAGTCAAAGAGAAGAGTGAAGTTTGTATTTCTGTAACTATTCGATCCATCCCAGTGAAAGAGCAAAGCGTAACGAAGAGTCCATTAAGGGACAAAGCGTCGGATAAAACTAGGCCCGCCAGAAGTCCGAGCAAAACGGCTGGGGTAGGAGACGCAGCGTCCGTTGCTGTCAGTGACATCGAAGTTTTGGACCCGACTACTGTTGTTGGAGATGTTCGTTCTCCAGCAGACGATGCGGATGTCATGGAGGACTTGGACACAAACATGCGCGAAGACTTCAGCTGGGCCGGGTTGTTTTCCTTCCAGGACATGAGAACAGCTCACTTACAGCTGTGCGCAGTCAACTCTGACCTGGAACCATGTCTGCCACCTTTCCCCGAAGAGCAGTCCGGTATGTGGTCTGTCTTTTTTGGAGCGCCAGAAGTCACACAGCGCGAGATGGAAGCTCTTTGTTACCAGCTACAGGTGTACCTGGGCCACGCGCTAGACACCTGTGGATGGAAGATTCTTTCGCAGGTGCTTTTCACTGGCAGCGATGACTCGGAGGATTACTACGAAAGTTTAAGCGAGCTACGGCAGAAAGGCTACGAGGACGCGCTTCAGAGAGCCAAGAAGCGCTTGCAGGAGGTAAGACTCTCGCGCGCATTTATAAGTACAAATCGTCGCTGTTTCGTGGAAATGACTCGATCTAAACAAATATGGAGTGGTGTGCACGTGTTTAATCATCGACGGATGACAATAGTTTGCACCGCATACATTTAAAAGTGCTTGTCATCGTTAGCAGTGGTACCGGAGCATCTGTAGGGATTTAGTTCCAAGACGGATCGAGGATACGCATCTATTAATACTTCATTGACTGATTTGCGGACCGAGGCCAACCGTATCGTATTACACTTTCTGACAAGGCGTAGAGTTGTATTAGCGAAACCGCTTTCTAGTGTGCTGGGCCAGAACCTCCTGTACCTCATTCTTGTCCCCAGACGTAGTGAAAACGCGGGACATGTCCCATTGCGCAACAAACAGATGTTCTATGTATGTGATGTGCATATGTAGGCTACTGGTGAGGAAAGTGAACACTCGAGACTCTTTCTGAGTGTCCACTTGAGCAACACGCAGCTCTGAAGGTCTTTTTGTTCTGGAAAGCCTCTTAACTGCCATCTGCTGACCTTTGTCCCACTGAAATGCGATCGGCTCCGTTGTTGTCAGCATTCAGAGCTGGAGCCTGTGTTAAGTACATGGACAAGATCAGCCGACGGTGAACTTGGCCAGTGATGTAAATGACCAGTTATGAGTGATTTAAGTAGGAAGGATGTTAAAGGAAAATGAACATGATTAAAGGAAGCAAGTTAGTTTACCGAATGAAGAATTCTTTGCTACTTCAGTTTATGGAATAGTGTTATAAGAGTGACCACAGAATGACATATTGTGATGTTAAGGGGTTTAACTAAAGGTTATAATACATAATACCCATTACTAAGCCACATCTTAAAGAAGACTCTTCAAAATCTAATCATCAGACATGAGCAAGACTAGACGTAAGGATCTAAAATGGCCTCTCTGACACATGCTGCAGTAAACGATGCATGGGCTCCCTCTGCGTGGTGTGCAGCGTCCAGTGAGAAATGTCAGATAGAGCCCAGGAATCTCAGTCCTCCTCCCTCAGACGTCTGTTCTCATTGGAGAGACTGATGCTGTCCCGGCCTCAGTTTCCTGTGTGTGTGCAGGAGGAAGGGAGGGGGGGAAGAGAGAGAGAGAGAGAGGGAGAGGGAGGGAAACAGAAATGGAGAATGAGCACCCACAAGCCACCCAATTTCACTTTGGTCTTGGCCGGTGCTTTTCAATTTCTCCTGCAGTTTATACATCCTTCCTCTTTCTTTCTCTCTCTCTCTCTCTTCCTCTTCCTCTCTTTCGCACCCCTCCCTTGTGTTTGTCTCTCTTTTTCTTTCTTTTTGAGTCAGCAGGCAGGGCACCCCTGATGAGAACTTTACTTGACTCACACACACACAACATTAGAAGTGTTTAGCCACAGAGTTCCATTTTCCTTCAAGCCTAAACAGTAAACAAAGCACTTCCAAGTCTTTCCAGTTCCATTTTGAACCTCTTCACATACCAGCTGTCCTTTAGCAACTGACTACAAACTTAAATCTTTAAAAATCTTCAAAAATATATTTGTTTGTTTTTATGGGCTATAGAAGATTGAATAGCCTTTAAAATAGCCTTACAAAGCATTCCTTTGTCATTTAAAAGCAGGAGTTGCCTTTATTCAGTGCACAACCTTAACTGAACTTAACCTTAACTGAACTGCACGTCTAGGTTTTCGCTCCACTGTTTTTGGGTTCAGATGGAGGGGCTAGTGTACGTTAATAATTAATCAGACTTGAACCTCGTCAGTAATCCTCTCTGATTGCTATTACATCGCTGTGGCTCTATATTTGGTTTTATGCCCTTGTAGACTTTATTGATCATATCTAAGTGCTTTTATTACTGTGGTGACCTTGCCTAACTGGAGGAAACCATTACCTTATGTCTGGCCTGAACAATACTGGTAAACCCAGCATATACTGATGTAGATGCACACAAATACACATCATGCGCCATAGTAGAAATGTAAACGGTTGCCATGACATTCACCATGAAAGTTTTTGGATGGAGATGTACGGTTGGAGCAGGGCCTCAGTACCCGATTCCAACCCCAGCTGGGGGTTTGGAGAGAGAGGGGTTGCTGGAAGGGTGTGTGGGGGGGGGGGGGGTAAAGGTGTGAAGGAGAACAGTGGGGAAGAGGAGTAGGCGCTATAGAACAACAGAGCAGACACCTGGAAGGTGTGAAGCCCAGCGAAACCTGGAAGGTGATTAGCAAAGCCAAGAACGTTATCACAGCCTGTGTGAATGGTTTCCACACAGGAAGAATCGCCACCCTCTTCTTACTCAGTGTGTATTGAACAATAGGTGAAAATGGCCTAGTTGTCGTCATGGCTGCCCTGGGGGTGGGTGGAAGTTCGCTCTGTGTAAACACCAGGACGCTACTTTGGAAGGCATGGGCTGTGTCCAGAATGACAGCCAGACTGATACTTGGGCAGGACATGGCTGTTAGCTCAGGTTCTGGTCGGTGTCCTCCTGAGTAGTGCCCTGTTGAACTCTCTCTTCAAATTTCCATTTGGGGATCATTTTTGTTCCATTGCAATGGAACATAGAATTTCAGGATTTTTTGTAAATGTTCGGGTTGATGTGAGAACGGCACCATTTGGAACCATGTACGACCTACTGTTAGTGTCATTTGTCGGTGTCGGAGGTGACTGGTGGAGGGCAGAGCTGCGATTTCCCAGATTCCCCTGTGGTTTGTCAGCAGAGTGACTGAGTGTGACAGAGCTGGGCAAAAAAGTGTCAACTTATCAGACCCAGCTGGAACTGGCTGTTGGTGTGGAATCTGCAGAGGCAGTGTTGTCACGGAGACACTTGCGCTGTTGGCTCATGTTCATAAACACGAAAATTATAATAGACTGTTTCAGAGCTCCTTCAGCCAAGAAAAAGAAACTTGGTGTGTGTGTGTGTCCATGCATGTACACATGCCTTGTGTCTGAGTAGAGTCAAATGTCAGATAGAAATTCCCACTGTTAGTTAATCAAGCTTTGCTAATTTAAACAGATCTTCTATCTGGAACTTTCTTGACAGGTTTGTTGGTGGGCGTTGAGTGAGTGTAGCACCTCCACACACACACACACACACACACACACTTCCAGAAATTGCACCACCATCACCTGCCCTTTAGCACAGATTCAGTCTGGGGACGCATTCGTGGAGCCCAGCCCCTGTACCGCCTGTAAGGTGGCATGCTTGCTCGTCGTGGGGGGCGATTTGCCCGTACCCCAAGCATATCTGACTAATGGAGCTTGTGAAGGGTGCGTCCTGCAGAGATCAACCTTAACCTGAAACCTCTGATCCAACTTATCAAAGGCTTTTGAGGATTCGGGCACATCAAGGCTGCGTATTGCAGCCTGGTTTGGTAGGTTAAGCTTTGCAGTGGAGTATGCCAGGCTGTAGATCCCCTTGAACAGGTTGGGTGAGCCAGCACCTACATTTTGACATAGTCCAGGTTCTACGTTGTAAGATTGTAATGTGCCACCATATGTATTCAGTCACACACAAAGAACAGTTATTTGCTCACTACATTGGATTTGTAAGGAGCTGTGTGTTTTTAGAGCAAGGGTGATGTTATGCAAACATGGCTGAGTCTTTTTCAGGCCAGTAGCTGATGCTCTAGCTGATTGATTGATTGATTGAAGCACTATGCAGTGTGTCGAACTGGGATAGTGGACACTGTGGTGGTAGTGAGGGTGGCCATGGTTGGGCCATCTGCCAGTGAATCTCTGGAACAGGAAGAGAAGGGGCAGGGCAGCCTAACCTGTGTTCTAGAATGTCAGCAGAATTTGTTCTTGGAATTGAAACGGGTCGCCGCTGTTTTCTCAGACAATATTAGAGAATTTCGAAGAGAGCGACCGATATGAGAAATTTTCCTCTGGAACATTCCAGGGGTCTGTGTGTGCTCTGCTTCAGGCTCTGGCTGGAGTCGTGTCCGCTTGTGCCAGGGCCACTGCTGCCCGTTGAATGCTCGCGTGCCTCCCTCCAGACGCCGCCTGACTCCCAGGGGTGATCTTTATCTGACTGCAGCGTGTGAGGTTGAGGAGGAGTGGCTGACTCCTGTGGTCACCACTCCATGTCAACAGAAGCTAAGGGTGTGTGAGCAAGAGAAAGGGGCTGACCTCGTACAGTATCGTCACACTGTTTCTGCAGACACCCATGTCTGGCTGACATTGTGGGACAAACAACATTTTCAGACTATATTAAACGGGCTCCCCTTTCTTTCTCTCTCTCTCCTCGTTTATAAGTGACCTTGTCACAGGATTCAGGTTCTTGTGTGTAAGGCTTATGTTGGCCAAGTTAAACAGTTTTACTTCAAACTTCTGTCTACAAGAGCCGGTTTTAATCTCGCATTCATATATCGCGTGTCACTCAAGGCTGACCTGTGAGTGCACTTAAAGCTTTTAAAAAACCTCTGCATTTTTTGTGAGACACTGCAGTAGTGCTCAGGTTTGACCCTGTGCTGTGTGAAGACCTGCTATTTCTGTATTATGAGATATTTATATACATGTAAAAAAACAAAACACACCCCCATAACAATTAAACAGTGTTGGATGGAAACAGTTTATGTGGAGAAAGATGTTTTGCTGTTGTCCTGCTGATGTGTGAGGTAGGGTGGAGCGCACACACACACACACACACACACACACACACACGAACAGATTGCATAAATGTGATCCATATTAATGTGTCATAGAAACTGGAAATGCACACAAACGTGTGCGCTCACACACACACAAAGCATACACTGGAAATCCACATAGGTTAGAGAGGTCCTCTGGGTGCCGAGGTCATACACGTGTGTAAATACAGAACACAGATGTGCCTAGACACACACACACACACACACATATACACACCGTCCAGTTTACTGACCAGCTATGGAAGAGAGCTTTCTCCTGTTCAGTTTCTAAATTTTGACATTAGGAAAATCTTACAGAATAACATGGATTATCATAGTTATGCAAATGACATGTACACATCTGGTTCTATCACCAGATCATTATTGCCTAATAGTCACTGTGTCAATGTCTGGATCATGTAAGTATTTCTATGAGCCAAAACATTCGAGGGCTTTAAAGGTTAGAGACCAGAATCTTGGCGTTTAGATAGACTTGGGTCTCAGCTTTACTAGCCAAATTAAAGCCGTCACCAAAACAGGTTTTTATCATCTCAAAGACATGGAATCAAGAATTAAGGGTCTGTTGCCCCAGCAAGATTTACAGAAGATGGTCCATGCATTTTTCTCCAGTCGGTCTGTTGTAAGGGTCTTTTAACTGGACTTACTAAAACGATCATGAAACTGCTACAGATCATTCAGACTGCTGCTGCCAGACATTTAACCAGGACTAGGAGAGTAAATAATATTACCCTATTGTTATAATAATATTATAACTTAGTTGTATATTCAGGCTACAAGTTAGCTGTATAGTAGTTGGTACCATTAGACTATCTTCTGGTAGTATTCCAGCTTAGAGTGTATGAATTCAGGTCTATCTGAGCTACACTAGATATTCCAAGTAGCACTTTGTAAGTCGCTCTGGATAAGAGCGTCTGCCAAATACCAGAAATGTAAATGTAAATGTACCCCAGTATTTTAACCAGGACTAAGAGAGTAAACAATATTACCCCAGTTCTGAATGCCTTACACCAGCTCCCGAGTAGAGTATATAAAGAGTATAGAGTATAGTTACAGAATAGAGTATATAAAGAGTATAGTTACAGAATAGAGTATATAAAGTGCTGTTGCTAGTTTATACATGACGGAATGGTTCGGTCCAGAATGCATCTCTGATATGTTCAAAGAATAATGAACCTCTTAGATCCTTAGATCAGGCCAACTAGTTGAGCCCAGAATACAAACTAAGATTGGTGAAGCAGCATTTAGGTGTTTTGCTGCATGAAACTGGAACAAACTGGTAGAAGATCTTCATGCACTTATGATTTAAGATTTTTTTGTTTTTGTTTTTTTTCTATATACTCTATTTTTTTTAATCATTTTATTTTTATTCTTATTCATTTAATTTTAACTTGTAATTTATCCTTGTTTCTATTTATTACTCTAAACTGTTACATTGTTACTCTTTTCTTTTTCAATATCCCATCTTCAATTTTAATCTATTGTTTCTTAGCAAGGAACTTCCTGACGTGAAGTATCCTGGATTGTAATAGGCTTAAGCCTTTTTAATTTTGTTCTTATGTATCTCATCTTTAATATGAATGAATTCTGCAATGTTTTTTCATGGTTATTTCTGAGCAAGGACCATCCCAAGGTTACGGCTCTCAGGTTGTTAATTCTCTGATTATGTAAAAGCAATTCTAAGAATTGCCGTTGTGTATGAAAGGTGCTATGAAAGTAACCTCTCCTTGGCTTGGTCCTCTCAGTGCTGCAGACCAGGTCTCTGTATCTGTAGTACCTAATGGCTTGTATCAAGCCCATGATGTGTGCAATCTTACTAGTGAATGCATGGCGCCTGCCATCTAATGACCGAATAAGTGATTGCTGTGATAATGTTGATTTATTGTCTGTTTTTTGTAGAATAACAGGCTTCTTTCCAAGCGTGTGATGATGATGAACGGTAATTGGAAGTTCTTGGGTTTAGAGCTCTCATTATGTAATAATTTAAGCACCCCACCGTCTTTCCTGGCAGTGTTACTGCAGACTGGATGGTGGAACTGCCTCTGAGGTGATGACTTCAGTAATGATCCACACGGACCGTTGGAGAACTTTCTTGGCTCGGCTTTACTGGCCCAAAAAAAATAAACGACTCACTGTAGTGATCAGGCTGTATGTCTGAGCACTGGATTTCAGTTGAGACAAATGATTTTTGTTTCAAGATGGGCTAGATTGGTCAAGTTTATTTGTATAGCACTTTATTTATTTATTTATATAGCAGTTTATTTATATAGCACTTTGTAACAACAAGTCACAGGGGTAGGAGGAAACTTGGGATGACTAGAACTGTAAAGGGAACCCGTCCTCCATTGGGTGGCTTTCTTCTGTTTTTTTTTTTTATTACATTATTCTCTAATCCAAGTCCATCTGGTATTTTTTCTTGGCCTTTCGGAAGATTCAGGTAGGATTCAGGTAAGAGTTGCTGAAGAACCTGGCAACGTCCCTTTTGTCAGGTGGTGATCGTGTGGCTTTGAACAAAAATAGGTTTTCTTCTCAGTTTTCATCCTTTTATTAAAGAGGGGGAAACCTGCAGAACCTCGTTTAGAAGAGGGGGGAGAAACCTCTCCTGAAATCACCATCTGTGGTGAGGTCATGCGTAAGTGGCTGAGGTGAGCCGGAGCTTGTCGCGATGAAAGGGAAGACTGTGGGTGCTCGTGTGGGAATGACATCACACGCACACCGGTTTCCTGTGAGTGACATCACCACTCTGGCCGGTCGGGGAACTCTGATCCACTTTCCAGAAAAGCTCATCTGATTGGCCAGCAGCAAGGACAGGGAAACGCGATTGGGCGGAAGAATACAGGGAGAAGTGTAGTGATATTATCCGCCCCCCCCCCCAGTGTGTACTGCTGGTCTACAGAGCAGAGAATCTGAGGAAGTTTCAAGAGTTTATCAAGAAGATTATCAAGAGTTCAGGTTGTTGACAGTGCAGACTTTGGATTCACTGATACCCTGACTTTAAGTGGTGTTTGTAATCGTAGTTATACAGTATATTAAATATTTTAGCAAAAGTTGTTTATGACCAGTATATATTTAGAACTGAATGCAGTTCTTAAAGGACTGTGATGTTACCTGTTACTGGCCTGCTGATATCAAACATTTGCGGAGAGTTTGGACAGCTGGAGTGAATCGGGGCTGTAAAAACTGTTGTTTGTTTCTGATTATGTCCTGTGTGTGATCAGGATCAATCGTAAAATAATCAAATGATCTAACCAATTGTTGGTCATATATATACATAGGTGATATATGGAATAGTATGTTGGTATGTAGCAGTATTGCTGGTCACAATACTACCAGAAATGATGGTAGTACCGTTGCTCACAATACTCAATAGTATTGCCGGTCATATATGGAATAGCATATAGTTATATGGATCTGGAATAGAATCTTAACCATATGGATGTAAAACAGTGTCTCGCTGTATTGATGAGAGTGAGCATGTAGCATGTGTGTCATTACAATGACCCTGTTTTGGGTGAAAACTGGCGCCGTAAAGGTACCTTTGTCGAATCAGAAAACCGAGGACTGGCGTGTCCAAAAGTTGCTCTCGCATTTTGTAAATCAAAAAGCAGTTTAAGATTTTATTTACGTTTCCTGAAGGCGAAGGGCAGTGGTGAGATTTGTTGCTTCAGGCTGTCTGCAGGGAGGGTGAGAACGGTAAACTGGGGCCGTTGTCATCCCTGTACTCGGCTCTGCTCCCTAGTATTAGAAAAACCATTACCTGGTGAATCAGTACTTGTTCATGTCAGGATATTTCACCTTGTTTGTCCACTTTGATGGAGGTGAATCACCGTGAAATCCAATGCAGACACACAACCCCATTTCAGTCATTTTTTTTTTCTCTGATATAACGACACCAATTGTTGATTAGCAACGAAAACATAATGTCACAACATAATGTCACAACAATATGATTTGGGCTTCTAATAACTAAGATGTGCTACACTCATCTATAGAATTATATATAGAATAATCTATAGCGTAGTATCTGCAGTATCGTTTGTAGCGTAGTATTTGCAGTATCTTCTTTAGTATAGTGTTCAGGTAAGTGAGGTCATGTGGGGAGGTTGATTTGAACGAATGATGCTGACTGGATTCCATGTAACTGATCAAACAGATGCAGTGAACTGTTCCCACTAGTGAGAGAGGACATAATGCATTGAGATAGATAGTCTTGTCCTGATCAAGCTGGCTGTTTGGACCCAGGTTAGCTTCCTGTGAAGTGCTCTTTTCCAGTGATGGGCTTTTCCCTTCGCAGGTGGGGGAGGGATGGATGAGCCCTCATCTCCGTGGTGACCAGCAGGAGTGGGAAACAGTGGGAGCAGTGTTAGAGCTGAATCAGCTAGTGTTTCCTCTCTAACCAAGAGAGCTAGAGTTAGCGAGAGAGAGAGAGAGAGGGTGAGTATGTGATGGATAGATAGAAAATAGTAGAGTGAAGGTGAAATGGAGATCCACGGAGACCGGATACATGATGAAAATGGCATAGAATCAATGCAGAGAACCTGTTGAGAAACAGAAGCAGATTTTATGGAGAATGAACAAGAGAGTGAGATTGTGGAGGAGGTGGAGAGAGGGAGACCATTCATATGGAAGGCACTGAGAGCAGTTCAGAAAAGAACAGTGGTGTACATTTATCCTTGTGTGCTGAGTGAGAGGGGGGTGGGGGGGGTGTTTCCAGCAAACAGCCTCTGTACAGTGAGGGAAGGGCAGGCTGATTCCAGGACACAGACTCCTCCAGCACAACACCCATCACTGCTCCCTACAGTGGGCTAATTCACCCCCACACCATGAGAAATGACATGGTATTCTGAGTCTCTCACACACACACACACACACACACACACACACACAAAGGCTCTGTTGTTCCTGTGACGTGGGGAAGACCAGCTGAGATTCTGCCGGGGGGCAGGCTCTGAGCTCGGAGCTCTCCTCTCGTTCAGTGCTGCTGTGACGCGTCTGAGCTCCTGGTACAGCCGGGGCTCCAGGGTCTTCTCCCAACCGCCCGGAACGGTCTAGACGCTGCAGCAGCCGTCAGACATGAACGCTGGGCTTCGTACGCCAACGTGAATGAGATGTTGAGCGTTTTTAATCTTTTATCCTCTCTCCCTCCCTGTCTTTCTCTGTGTGCCTGTCGCAG
Organism: Sternarchorhynchus goeldii; assembly: GCA_028565775.1. Classification (NCBI taxonomy): domain Eukaryota; kingdom Metazoa; phylum Chordata; class Actinopteri; order Gymnotiformes; family Apteronotidae; genus Sternarchorhynchus; species Sternarchorhynchus goeldii. The sequence goes on from JAOXYF010000003.1 coordinate 23,691,373, forward strand.
CTGCTGGAGAGACAGCGAACGATGGAGAGCATGGTGGAGCTGCAGCAGTTGTACACGGAGCAGGACGAGGCCTACGGGGAGCTGGTGGAGGCCACGACCGAGCTTTACCACTATCTGCTGCAGCCGTTCAGAGACATGCGTGAGCTCGCCATGCTGCGAAGGCAGCAGATAAAGGTCAGAAACACGCACACACGTGTACGCATGCAAATGCACACAAAGCACATTATTAAGATGTAAGATTTGAAAAAAGACAGTATCAGCCAAGGGACAAATGATGATGTTAAAAAGAGATGCTGAACACATCAGCTGAGCGAGATGTCCGATGGTCTGGGTCCAGTGGGGGAGCGCTGTGCTTTCTGCTTGTCCGATGGTCTGGGTCCAGTGGGGGAGCGCTGTGCTTTCTGCTTGTCCGATGGTCTGGGTCCAGTGGGGGAGCGCTGTGCTTTCTGCTTGTCCGATGGTCTGGGTCCAGTGGGGGGCGCTGTGCTTTCTGGTTCTCAGTCTGCTGTGCTGGTTTATGTCTGGCAGCCAGAGTTGCTACAGACTCTTCATAGGAGGGATTCCAGCTTGGGATCAGTGGTGCAAAGTTTGGCATTAGATTCTGCTGTTCGAGTGTTAAAATCTCTCAAAATCTCGCTCTAATCTCTCCCTCTCTCCCTCCCTCTCTCTCTCCCTCCCTCTCTCTCTCTCTCTCTCTCTCTCTCTCTCTCTCCATCTCTCTGTCTCTCCCTCCTTCTCTCTCTCCCTCTCCCTCTCCCTCTCCCTCTCTCTCTCTCTCTCTGTATATGTTAGCCCAGGCCTGTCCTTAGCCATTGGCTGTGATGTTGCTGTATGTTCAGTTTTCCTACCACTGGGAGTCTGTTGGACCTGCTTCCACAGGTGCACCTGACACCTGTCAGGAGAGCTGTGCTAAGTGGACGTAATTATGGGAGTGAAGCCTTGTTAGGCGGTGTTTTACTGTAACGCGTGTACCACACACACACACTGGCCAGTGCACTGTATATGGAGGTTGATGTGAGTTGTCACTGACTAGGTTCCAGAGGCATTAACTGATTAAATGGATACAGTTTCATTGTCAGAATGCACATGTTCTTGATCTCTCTCTGATCTCTCTCTCTCTCTCTCTCTCTGATCTCTCTCTCTCTCTGATCTCTCTCTCTCTCTCTCTCTCTCTTTCTCTCTTTTTTTATCTCTTCTCTGTCAGAATGCATTTCTCTCCCCCTCATTTTCTCTTTTCTATCCTCAAATTTCACTAATCAGTTTACTTTTTTTATTTTTTAATGAAGTTGAGGTTTTTGTTGTTTGAATGCTCTGCTCATGGTTTGGGTGTATACTTTTTTTGCAGTGTCCATGTGACTGGCAGACAGACAGTTCAACAATACCTGGACTGTTTTACCTGTGGATTTGTGTAAACAAAAATGTAGTTTGGTCTGTTGACTCCCCCAAGCACAGACTCCCCCAAACACAAAACATGGTTCTGGAATTGAGGCGTGTTGGTTGACTAGAAGTGGTTGATGCCTCCACTCTGCGTGAGCAACAGTGGTCAACATAAGATCAACATTCCCTGGACACAGTCCAGCACTGCACTGCTGGAAGGATGTTAGAAAACCAGAGTGGAGAAATGCAGCCCAGCTAGGGGCCTCCCGCCGGCCACACGTGTGAAATGCTCGTACTCCTCTCTCTCTCGTACTCCTCTCTCTCTCATGCTCCTCTCTCTCTCGTACTCCTCTCTCTCTCATGCTCCTCTCTCTCTCGTACTCCTCTCTCTCTCTCTCGTACTCTCTCCCCCCTACTCTCTCGCGCTCTCTCTCTCATACTCTCTCGCTCTCACTTTCTCTGCTTCTCTCTAGTTTCTCTGTCTCTCTCAAGGTCATTAGGTCAGGTTGATTTGACTGGGCTTATTTCAATGTCTGAAGGACATGATTTCAGGTGTTACAGCTCAGCACTCCACTCGTACTCCTGCCTCTGCAGTACGAGAATCTGCTGTGGATTAATGAACCTGCCAGCAACAAGCTCCACCACAAACACAGTCCTTGTTTAATCCTTCTGTAATGGATTAACCAGCCTGCGAGTGTGTGCTGAGCAGTGAGGGACCAGTGACTATTGGATTAGGAATCCTATCGGCAGTGAAGGGTTTTGGCCGTGGTGTGAGATCTGTGCTCGTTTAGCCAGCCTGCCTCCAGCAGTGGCGGTCTCGTGTTACATTTCCGCACTCATGTAATGCTCTCCTCGCTGAGTCTGCAGATAGAGGAGCTCTTAGCACAGGGGCCTTCTAAGACGGTCTTGCAACACAGGCTGTGGCAGGGGTGTGTGTGTGTGTGTGTGTGTGTGTCTGTGTGTGTCTGTCCTCGAGTCAAATGATTCTGACTTTGGCTTCGGTTGGCTGTTTGTATGCTGTTGGTAAGGGTTATTTCAGCACAGTGCTGTCAGTGTCTCTGTAAGGTCCTTGTTCTGCACTGCCTGCTTCCAGTCTTTCATTACGTTGCAGACATAATTTATGCTGGAGGATGTTCGTATGAAACCAGTCTGGTTCATGTATCACCTTTCTATCTCACTCTGTCTCGTTCTCCCACATGCTTGTTTGATTTTTTACATTTTTTTCTCAGTTTGTCTTTCCTTTCTTATAGTGAATATTCCAACTATCATCTGGGTGTTTTTCTTTGTGTTTTTCTCATCGTAACCTGAAAATATCGCTACTCTTAGACTTGGTACTTTGCTAAAAACTAAAACAAAGTTCACAGCCAAATTAATATCTTTAGTCACATAAATCATATTCAAATTCTTACCTTCTGTTTATATAAAAAAAATCTTTAAATGCACCCTTATAACTGTGATACACACACACACTGTGATAAACAAATAAGCCGATTTGTCAGTTTTGACGGTTGGATGTTCCTTTAAACTGAAGATTCAGGTTTGTTTAGTGTAAACACAGCTGTGTGTGTGTGCGTGTGTGTGTGTGTGTGTGTGTGTGTGCGTGGTGGTAATTCTATTTGCATGCGTTTTGCATGATGAGTGTGAGTGTAATGGTATCAGAGAGGGCCGTAAACCAATCCACATACGTGTGCAAATGAACACATGAATGCTTTCAGTTGCTCACACGTACAGAGAACACACACACACACACTCTCAGGCCTTAAGGCCGCATGCTGAGACCACCTGCTATTTGTGGCCAAACAATGCCGTTTGAGTAGCAGTAGCTGTGTGTACCAGTGAGGACGTGCCAGGCTCTGAACCACTTCTCCGTGCTTTTATTTGAGCTATTCTTAGAATATAGCACTCAGGGACATGTCATTACTTTGTTCAGTCTGCCAGCGAACCCAGGCGTCTTAAAATAAGCCCATTCTTTAACCCCCAAGACAAAGTTTTCCCTGTATTTTCGTGTGGATTATTTTAAGAGCTGGGAGGAAGGAGACGGTTGGTGAACGCTCTGTGACCAGAGGCCTTCAATTTAACTGACATTTCAAAATAATTTGTTTTATTTGCATACGAAGCTGTGGGTCTGGAATAGGAGCAGGATGTGTGGGTGGGTGGGTGTTTGTGGCCTACATCTTTGAATGCAGACGTGATGGGAGCGGGCTGTGAGTCTCTTAAACGTGAGACGCACAGAGTGCCGACATACAGCACCCAAACCAAACCTCCTCGTGAATGAATGAATGAAACAAAGATTAAAAGAATGAATGAGTGACGAGTGAGGTCATACACAAATGGTCTTACATATTCTCAGTGAATGGGGGCATTATGGGGTGGCCCTATCAGGTGATGAAGAAATGCACCCTGGGTATCGTATTTCTTACAGGACCCAGGGACAGTCATGAATAAGACATGTCCTGGTTTAGATGTTGCAGGCAGAGTGAACGCATACACACTCTTATACACTCGTGCATATACACTAATGTACACACATGCATATACACACACTCACACGACGTCTGATTACTTGGTCACAAAGTCAGATAGTGTTTAGCTCATATGTGTGCGCGCGCACACACACACACACACACACACACACACATTCTCCACCTTCAGTATCGACCAGGTGCTGTATCTTCTCTATACCCTGGGTGTATTTCATACTGATACAGATTATATCTTACTGTATGGGTGTAGCCTGACTCTAGTTAAATTGTTAAATCATTCAATAACGCAGTTTTCAACATGTGATCGAGATTTTTTTTTTTTAAAAGCCATAATACTGAAGAAATGTGGGAATATCACTTAGTGATTTGTGTCAGGAATTAGGTTTATTTTACGGAAAATCCACAGTTCAAAGTCGGATAACCAGACAAACACGCTTGGACAGAAACCACAGTGAAACACTGAGATAATTCCAACATCTGACAACATGAGACAAGAAGACAACAGTTGCACGCACACAGATGCGTTTAGTATCACGTTTAGAGACACGGGTGTAAACGTCGAAGGGCAGGGAAAATACAAAAACACAACAAGATCGACGAAATGAACGGCTGCCGGGGAACCGCTGTGCTAAAGGGCCTAAACACAACCAGTAATGGCAGTGCGATAAATTTGTTGTATCACATGTCTTACATCACACCAGAAAACAAGCTGTCCTCCAAAACAGTAACTTGCGCTGAAAGAGCGGTTGGCTGCTTCCTGTGGTAGAACTGTTCCATATGGAAGAAGTAGTAGCACTTCTCTTCAGGAAGAAATTGTTGCCAAATGTTGTAAATGGATATAGTTGGAAATGTTGTTGTAAATGGATGTAGTTAAAAAAATGAAATGTAAATAAAGTTGTTGACATTTAATACCTGCGCAGTTTTGTTGTACACACTTAACAATTTTTCAAATCTTCCCTGTAATAAGTTGCTCTGATTGTAACGTTATATGAATTACATTGTCATGATTTTCAAATCGCTATTTTCCTATTAAATCCATCAGTTAAAAATAAAATAAAAACAAACAAAAAAAAAAATCTAGTTTCCATTGTCTTGGAGCATTTACTGCAGAGTTCTGTTCCAACACCTGCTCTTGGTCATCTTTCACCCAGGGCATGTGTGCTGGGTTGGGGTTGGAATAGCAATTGGGGCAGTAGGTCTCTCCAATCACAGCTTTGAATAATCAGGTACTTTTTGCATATAGACGGTATGTGTCTGAGTGGATCACAGATCTGCTAGGTGTGTGTGTGTGTGTGTGTGTGTGTGTGTGTGTGTGTGTGTGTGTGTGTGTGTGTGTGTGTGTGTGTGTGT
>JAOXYF010000003.1:23696682-23711563 GCA_028565775.1 Sternarchorhynchus goeldii
TGTGTGTGTGTGTGTGTGTGTGTGTGTGTGTGTGTGTGTGTGTGTGTGTGTGTGTGTGTGTGTGTGTGTGTGACTGCACACCTGACTGCTGAGCTTTTAAACACACGTTGATCGAGTCCTGCTAACCTGGGATATCAGAAGTAGCGGCTTGGTGTCCACAGGGAGGCCTCATCAGGAAGTTGCTCCTTCGTTCGTGAAGAACAGGGGATGAAGCTGGGATACAGGGCTCTGATTTAAGCCAGCCTGGATCTGCCCTTAGCTAGCAGTTTGGAGTTGACGTTCTGGAAGTCCTGGGGCTTCGTGAGTCTTCACACCTACGGGTGTCACCCGTGCTACCTGCTATCTTTAGCTTTAAGCCTGTTATTGTTGCACCTTGGGCATTTAACAATTATGTGTAAAGTGTGTTTGCACACCTGCAGTTTTTTACTTCGCCCTGTTCTTGTATCATTTAGCTTGTAAGGATCATCTGGTGGCCAGTGTTGTATGGTCCATGAACACAGCCCACCCAGGGGTCATTGTTACATCATCCCGCTCACTGCATGCGTTTCTGGCACTCCTTTATGACATCATAGTACTAGCCCACCATCTGGTGTTGGCAAAAATGATCTCGCACTCTTCTGTGTGATGAACTTCGCTGTGACACCACGAATGTCCACAGCTAGTTTTTGATATTGACATGTTTTTTTCTCTTTGACTTCTGTCTCTTTTGTTTAGCCTTACTAAGAAAAAAAGTGTTGAGGAAACCTGTTTTAAAGGTTAGAATGTGGAGAATGTTTAATTAATGGAACACAGTAGGACACCTTGACATCTCTGTGTTTGCCATCTCCACTGAAGGCCATGTAAACCGCGATGGGTCTTGCTTTCGGACTGATGATGAACTTTTCTCCCCTCTCCTCTTCCCCTCTCCTCTTCCCCTCTCCTCTGCTTTTCTCTTTTGTTCGTTCTCTCCCACCCCCACATATGACCTATGAACATAACCTTAAAATGGGAGAAATCTCATGGGAAAGGGATATTCCTGTACTAGATTGTTCCTGTAATCGTGTGTGTGTGTGTGTGTGTGTGTGTGTGTGTGTGTGTGTGTGCGCTCATACATTTGTTCTACTGTGAGCTACAGAAGCATGTGTTTTACATTAGAATATTTTTAACTATGTGGATTCTGTATCCACACATGGTCTCTGTGGGTGTGTACATTCTGTTCTAAGCACACACACACAAACACACACACACAGCATAACCTGTTTTACTGCAGACAGTGTAGATTTCAAAGCAGAAGCCGAAGTAGATGGATAGGATCATGTAGTTGGTGCATTACGGGCAGCTGTGCTGTGGATGGCATGGTGCCCGCTCTTCCCCCGAGCTGGGCGATAGCGCCGAGGGCAGGGCGGTGGGGGCGGGATGGTTCCGCTCCTGACAGGGTTAACTTGCACCCAGTGCGAGTGAGATCTGTTCCGCACAACTTTTGGAAAAGCTTCCAGTTATGGCACTGAACTTCCACTGTTACATTCCTTAGTTTTGTTTAATCCATTATCCAGAAATAATAATTAAAAAAGAACCAAAAAAAGTCATAATTAATATATAGTCATAATTAAACCTGTTCAACCCCCACCTCCTGACAGTTCTACCCCCACCCCCTGACTCCTCCAGACAGCTCTACATGCCAGTCATTCTGCTTGTCAAGTCTGCTGGTATAAGAAATTACACTTAAACAGGAGGGTGTGTGTGCATGCTTGTGTGCATTAGTTGCTCTTCACATGCCATATCTCACCTAACTTGTGTGTGTATGTGACCTCAGAGGTGAAGCTGCCTAAATCCAGTAACTCCAGGAACAGAAGAGTGGCAGAGTTCACATAAATTCCATGTTCATGTGCAGATCTCCTTGGAAACGGAGTATCTGGGCCCTCGGCGGGTGGAGGCGCTCCGGAGGGAGGATGAGGACTGGCAGAGAAAGGCCAGCGCAGCTGTGCTCTCCATTCAGGACCTCACCGTCAAATACTTTGAGACCACAGCACGAGCACAGAAAGGTAGGGCTCTCTCTCTCTCTCACACACACACACACTCTTGCACTCACACTCTCACACACACACACACACACACACCAACACTTGCGGTCTGAGCTTGTGGGTTGTGTGGACTCGTTTTTTAACACACTGACCAGCTCAGGTGCAGCTGGATAATCCCTCCTCAGTTAAGCAGGTTGGTTAGAGCAAAGTGCAACACGGCACAGAACACACAAGTTTTCTCCGTCTCTACAATTTACAATCACCTAAGTGCCAGTCCATGAGTATCAGGTGTGTGTGTGTGTGTTAGTGATGTACGAGCGCATGCGTGCAGACCAGAGGAAGTTTGGGAAGGCTGCGTGGGGAACTGCAGTGGAACGCATGGAGAAAATACAGTATGGCGTTTCCAAGGAAACACTGCAATTGATGCGTGCCAAAGAGATCTGCCTAGAACAGAGGAAACATGGACTGAGAGAGGAGGTAGTAAACACACTCACAGACACACACACACACACACACACACGCACAAACACACACGCTTGCTCTCTCTCTGTCTTACACACACTCTTTCACACACACCCCTCTGACCCCCAAAGCTCCTACAGGTCAGTGTGATTTAAGCCACTCCCCCCCTCTCTTTTTCTGCCCCTCAGATGCAGGGCCTGCAGGGTGGGGAGGATGCCATGGCGCGCCTGGACCACCTGGAGGCGCTGTACTACGAGCTGCAGCTGCAGCTGTATGAGATCCAGTTTGAGATCCTGAAGTGCGAGGAGCTGCTGCTGACTGCACAGCTGCAGAGTCTGCGCAGACAGATGAGCGGTAGGCAACAGGCAGGGCCTCGCTGAGAGTACGGGACATTTCACCAGGGGAGGGGCACTCTGGCCATCCTCAAGTGAAAATGCTCGTTTTGTGTGTGAAGTGACTTTCCATCGGATCATGGGTGTAGAATTTCAATTAAATAGACAAATTTACCAAGCAACCTTGATAGAATAAACGCCTAGTCAGATGCTCCTCTAAACGAGGGTAAAGGAGCGCGGTGCAGCTCAGTTGTGATGCATGTTAGACTGAACATGCGGTGTCCTGAAGTATCAAAGGTAGCGTTACTTTCCTGCTCTGCCCCGCATCTGTATAGCATTAAACTAAACTGCAGGTTCAGGTCACTCTTGGATCAGAAATGACCTCTTGCATCTGCCAGCTGGGGTCAAACCCAGGATCTGTTCAGCCTGACGGGAGCGGCGGCCTCGTCCTTGAAAGCACGGGGTGGAGGACGTGACTTCAGCGTCAGCACTCTGTAGAGCACTGCGTCAGCGCCAAAGTGAAAAGTATGTTTTAGGTTTTTTGGTATGAATGCCTGACCCTTGTGTGTGTGTGTGTGTGTGTGTGTGTGTGTGTGTGTGTGTGTGTGTGTGTGTGTGTGTGTGTGTGACAGAGAGGCAGGACGAGGTTGTTTACTATGACACGTATGAGAGTCCTGACGCCATGCAGTCAACCGATGACCCGTCTCTCACCCTCACGCCCCTCCGAGACGACATCACCCAGCTCCAGCAGAGGACCCGGCAGCTGGAGGCCAGGAGGGGGCGCATCACTGCCAAGAAAGCCTACCTCAAAACCAAAAAGGTACTGGCCGGTCACATGTCGTCTGCTGCCTGATTGGTAGACAGGTAAAATCTCAGAGTGTGTGTGTGTGTGTGAATATGTGGCAGACAGCGAATGCAAGCGTTCTGATGATACGTTTCTTCCTGCGATTAGAAGCCCTGCTTTCTGTGACACCCAGGCAGTACAGTCACCCAGGCAACAGAATATGTTCTAATCACCAGGGCAACAGAATGCTCTCTAATCACAATGTGCAGAGAAAGCCGAACTGTTCCACAGTAGGTGCTGACTGGGACTGTTTTTTTTTTCCCTCGCTGTAGGAAATCTGCATTGTCAATCACACCCAGAAACTGCAGCAACGCCAGAGCGGCCAGGACTACGACTCCCAACATGCTTTGCAGCAGGTGCATGATCTGCCTGTGACAACCAGCCTCTCCTTTACGTTAAGATGTAGACTAACTGTCCTGACTTGGTGTCCAGTTCACTTTGATTAACTTTTTGCATTTGGTGACGAGCTTGTAGGTCACTAATGCTCAGATTTGTCTGGATTTACACGAACATGCCATCAAAAAAATTTTTTATTGAAACATTTTTATATGCTCGGATTTAAAAGCAAAGTTCCAAAATGTTTATCCATCTGTTTCTTCTCAGCAGGCTGAAGATGAGGATGAGGATGTGAGGAGTGCTCGGGTGAGCCAGGAGAGGCAGAAAACACTCGACAGGCTACGCAGCTTTAAACAGGTTAAATATCGCCCTTGAAATGCTACACCGCCTATTGCACCACCCTTTAAACGGGCCAAATAACTCAGTAAACGTTAAACCTCCCGTCAGTCATCTCAAAGAGGTAGTAAATAAAGACCAATTAATGGTGATCAGAAACATTTCATCACATGTATATTTTATGAGGTGTTAAACTTGGTCGTTCCTTTCCCACTGATCGTAGCGCTACCCAGGCCAGGTGACTCTGAAGCCTACTCGTCTTCGTCTGGCATCCACGAGGAAGAAGAGCACCGGCGTCAGAGCGGACCAGCCCCAGACGCAGGTGGCCAGCGTGCAGACGGAAGACGGCCTTGCGTCTGGGGAACAGTGCTGCGCCATGCCAGAGCTCCGGAGGCCCGAGGACCTTGTCTCCTTGCCCCCAGCGGCGACCTCCGTCCCGGACATCCCGGGGCCATCCTCCCTGCCCCCAGCCCGGGAGCTGACCCTGTTGGACTCCTCCACCTCGCCCATCTCTCCCCCTCCGCCGCCTCCACCTCCGCCGCCTCCGCCACAGCCAGCCTCGCTGGAGGACGCGCCCGGGGACGGGCAGGCGGGCAGTCCCGTGCGCCAGCCCAACGCAGAGAGCCCTCTCGCACCGTTCTCAGCCCGCTTCTTTGACAGTAGCCAGCTGGTGAACGCCCGGAAGAAGCTGAGGAAGACCTCCTCGCTGGAGTCGTCCCAGTGGAGGAGAGGTGAGTGCACGCTTGCTGGGTTGCTGATTAGCTCGTAATATAAAGTGGCCCCTCAGTTCACCGGTGTCTTTGCCGCTGGCTGTTAAACTCCACTCTCCATGCATGGTTAGAATTTATAAGGTGTCTGACTAAGCAGCCATATTTTACCCATATTACACATTTTTTCCATAAATGTAACAGCAGCAGCTCTCTGTAAACTAAAGGTCTTTGCTACTGAAATGTAGTTTAGGCTTTTACAAACAAAACAAAGCAGGGATGCAACTTACTGGGTTGGATGTTGTGACGCTGCTGTTCTGGGTTTAATAGCAAGTAAAGGCCATTGGGGATTAGATGATGTAGAACTGGAAATACACTTTTCGTTTTGTTCCGGTGGCTAAATTAGTTCGCAAGATCAATGCATCAGGGGTCTAGCGGAGAGATGGGTGATGTAGTCACAACAGCGAAGCGAGGAGCCGCTTTTGAACTGCAGCAGGTACGGCCTTTACTGTAGACAGGGCTAGAGAGGGCTAGCATGATCGACAGGCCTCAGCGAAACCTCAAGGTGTTGAACCGCAGCTCTGCCCCTCCTGTGGCTCCACAGCGAGCTCCCCCATGGATGAGGTCCTGGCCAGCCTGAAGCGTGGAAGCTTCCATCTGCGGAAGGCGGAGGCCCGCGTGCTGGCCCCCGATCCGGACCAGGACGACAGCAACAACATCCTGGCCCAGATCCGCAAGGGCGTCAAACTGCGCAAGGTGCTGCGGCAGGAGCAGCAGCGCGGCCACAAGGGGGCGCTGTCGGACTCGAGCGACCCGCTCACTCGCAGCATCCATGAAGCCCTGCGCCGCATCAAAGAAGCTTCGCCCGAATCAGAGTCAGAGGATGAGGGGCTGCCTTGCACAGACTGGGAGAGCTAGGTCACACACACACACACACACACACACACACCTCCCACTTACACACGCGCGCTAGCACGTAGATGACCACCTGCACAGGCACAAAAATATATGTACTCGTACTGCACACACACCACTTACACACATTTAAGATTTGTAGTTAGTTCACAAAACGAATAGAAAGTCACACCTCCGAGGTTCAAACTCGACTTTATTCAAATTTACTAATTATCATATTTCACACAATTGGCTCAGTACTGGTCCACCTTGGGACTCTGATTGGACACATTGTTGTGAAGCTGTTTACGCAGGATGTTGGGTATTTACCTCACAGCGTGTTTGAGTTATTTTACCGAACACCCTGACATGCTGACACAGCCCACTGGACACGTGCATCCATCCACTTTGTTTCAAGAATCCAGCAGAATTCATTCATGTTCATCTCTCTCTCTCTCGCTCTCTCTCTCTCTCTTTTTGTCTCTGTCTCATTTAAAGTCAGTCCATTCACTGGTTCTAAAGTTTAAACATACAATTATTTTCTTATCTTTGTTTTTAAATGTCCATTCCTTCTTTATGTTAAGACGGGAGATGTTCTCCTTATCAGAAAAGGCAGAAGTGCTGAGTTTCATCGACTTACATCAGCTTGGTGTACGTTGTTCAGACACTGAACGGTACCATAATCATTTCTCTCGTTTGGCCTTGGACAATATCAGATTCATCAGACGTCACAGATGGTTTCACAACGTCAGTAACAAACCAATGATGTAACGCGTCATGATTAAAATTGTTGGTGTTTGACATCCCAAGGTTGAAAATTCACAGCCTCTCTGTTTAGATGATGATGTATTCGCTGGTTGCCTTTTCGTTGTGTGGATGATTTTGACACTACAGCTGTCAATGGGGGCTTTTCTTTTGTTTTTGTTGCTTTCTGTGTTTTGTGTACTGACGTTTATTCTAGAGTTTGAGCTCATTGGTCATGAAGCTGAGAAATCTGGCCAGGAGCTATGCACTGGCGCCACCTAGAGTCAACCTCTTTTAATTACAATGTTCAGGAGTGCCGCTTTTAGATTTTTTTTTTGTTTATATTTGAGGTTTTTAGCTTGGTTTTGAAAGTTTTCTTCACTTTTCTGGATATATATATAGTATTTTTATTTAGTTTGGTGTGTGTATTTGCAAATCTTTCATGTTCCACATGCATAACAAATCGATTTGAATTGTCCAGATTCTCTAAAGATTATAAAGTCTGTTTTCTTTCGTTTTTTTTAAGTTTTGACTGGATATTCTGCCTATTATTCACCTGAAGTGCAACATGTACACAACTCCATGTGTTTCAGGTGTATACTGAGTGGTCCCAGTGTTTGGACCAGTGAGAATCCTGTTCCAACTTACCCAGCAGAGTTGAGACCACTTCTTGAGTACAATGTAAACACCACTGCTGTCTCCGACACCTTTGCTAGTTTCCGTTACTTCATATCAGACCCAGGTTGAACCTTCACTTTGTGTTAAGGTGTTGCACTGAATCTAAGAGGTCAGTACGACCCCCTTCTGTAGGTCTGAGTTGGATGAGTTTACTTTTATTGTAGCGAGGTTTCTTCCACACCTCCTCGATGCTGAAACTGCTGAAGTCAAGTGCAGTGTGCTCGAGTCTGAGACTCCTTCAGCGGCATCCGTCTGGTGCTCCTGTTGGCTTGGTAACATTAAACGTGCTTTGGCTTCTTCCGACTTTAGAGGGTCTCATGCTGTATACCACTAGCAGTTACTTACCCAGCTGAACACACTGCATTTCTCCATGATTACATCAGCGGAGTTCTCCAAGAAGTTGGTATCATTATGATTTGTTTAAAAAGTGATCATAATACATTTTTTTGTGAATGTTTGTTTTCCCACTGCACAGTGCCGCACACCTGTACTGTCTGGTGATGAAGGAATGTTACCCTGAGATCTGATCTGAGGTCAGTTTTATGTTTTCAGTCCAGTGCTAGGTAGGGGGACTGTTGCATTGAAGGCTGACCCAGGAACACCTCTGGCAGGGGGGTTGGGCTGAGTATTCTCTTACCTGACAATGTAGTTTGGGGAGTGAGGGGTCTGCACCCACTCCCTGATTCCATCATTTGTACTGTATTTAGCATTTTTATTTTGATTTAATAACTCATTTCCACTTTTGTTATTCATGATATACATTCTATGCATTTCTATTTTGTGTGCGTTTTAACCCTTTCGCCCTCTACATACTTTATTTGTATTGCAAACAACATTACAGTTCTGACCCTTACCTTTGACCTTTAGGAACTAAAACATCGAGATATACATGTGATGTATATGTGTCTGGTACTGATTCTGATATTAGCCAGTCACTATAAATGTGCAATATTGTATTAGAAACTGAAAAATTGATATTTTTCATGTGTATTATAATGTAATGAAACACCAGAATCCTGAAATTACAGCTGCATGATTGCCTAAAGTACATGTATTTATTGAGTAAAACTTAATATTTAAAAAATGTATATCAATACCATAAGTGTAAAATAATTTTTTAATCTCCTTTTTCATTTTGCATTTACTCTGCTTTTTCCAAACATTGTATTCATAATAATTGTTTGGTAATTTCAAATAGCATTTCCCCCTACATAAATAAATGATGAGCATTAAAACGATTCTCATTGCATTTTTGGTAAGTTTAGGCTAAGTGTATCATCTGTTTTTAAGAATTAACAAATTATTTAATTGAACTATTTTCAATTAAATGTGCTAGGTTCAGTCATAGCTTGCATCACTATCCAATCAGTAAGATCTTCCAGGTGTCCTCAGTTCTGAAGTGAGTGGATGTAGTGTACGTCTATCAAACTGATCAGCAGCAGATGGGATTAAGCTCAGGTGCTCTTCCAAAGACGTGGAAATAGGAATTATCCCGTTTCCCATCCTAGTTACATCCTACTTACATATTCAGGGCTCTGCATGTCAGGTAAGACTTACCAAATTGGTAAGACAGGAAAGTATTAGATGCAAGGTGCCTCAGTGACTGATCCTATATTGCATTCACTCACTCACTCACTCACTTTTAACATCGTTTGCCACAAGGGAGCGCTGTTGGCAGTGAAATGCTTTGGTGCATCAATGATGTGTCCTTGTTTTACAAGTATGAGTGACATACTTCTTTTTACACTGAAAACAACCAATGCTTTCACATCATTGGTAGAAATGTCCTGTAGGAGAATGGCTTAGAAGTTGGATTTCGTAGGAAAATTAAATACATTTATGAACATCAAATGAAACTGTAGCACTGATGTGGGGGGGGTGGGGTTGTGTGGCTTCCTGCCCCTCTACTCCTTACTTACTCCTCACATACTCTGGATCCTGACCAGTGCAAAGACGAATAGCTCTGCGACGGCCCTGTTAAAAATGGAATCGAATAAACAATTTGGCATTTTTGGGACAACCTACAATAATAAAAAATAATGGAAGAACACGTTTCAGGATGGTGTGATTTGTCTTCTAAACCCAATGAGGAGACACAGGAGGAAGGGTGTTAGGAGCCACACTCTTCCTCCTTCAGCCATGTTGTCCGAGTTGAGCCCTGCAAAGATGTTAGAGAAAGAAAAACATACGATGGGTTAAAGGCATGAAACATCCTCTCATAACGCATTAAAAAGTCCAAATTAATAGTAGACAAGATATATATATATATATATTTTTTTTTTTTTATTGTTTTTATTTTACTATAAATTACTTAATTACAATTGTGTTTTAGCATGTGGTATAATCAACATTTAAAATTATTACTTAAACCAGCTCCCCTTCCCAAATATAACATTTCATAATTTTAATATGGTCAAACCAGCACAGAGTACCCACTGAAACCCACTAAGATCCAGAACCAACAAGCCCTTTAAGTAGTGTTCTTCAGGTGTACATATACTGTAAGTGTATATCATTATACGTAATCACAGATTTTTGGCAAAAGTAAATCCCACAAAAGTACCTTTAGTTACCAATGATGCATTTTGTTTGTACCAAAGGCAACTTGATCAAGTTCATCTGTACAGGAAAACATATTTGGCAAAACAAAAAAAAGTCTCTGTGAATTTCCACCTGGATTGAACAAATGACTGTGTACCAGTTCTCTTTTAAATAGTTGAACAGTTTAAAAATATTGCCAGTTTTTCTTCACATAAAAAACAGCCATAATATTTTTACCACACACAATAAAAAATAAAATAAAGCAAAACTCTTTTGAGGTCAATGAAAATACCTCTCCTCAAAATAATAATTAAATTAATTCAAGATCTGTGAATAGAATATATTTTTACAATAAATAACCAGGAATTATACAGTCATGTCAATCATTGCACCTCAAAAAAAATCTTTAAATTCACCCAAATCTTTTTCATTTTCACAAGTGCACTATAAATCTGTAATGTTTATGTTAGAAAAAGTGTAGAAATGCAAAACCTCTTTCATTATCACTATAGACCAGAGCCATCTCTTCCACCACCCCCACGTAGCATGTGTCCAGGAGTGTTTTTTGTTTGTGTTCGCATACATTATCGTCTCTCTTTCAGAGAAGAGTAGAATACCTGATAGCGAGATGTTCCATTTTTCTTCTCACCCCTCTTTTCTTTCTCTTTTTTTTTGTATTGCTCAGATAGTGGAAGGATGATGTCCCCATAAAGACAATGTCCCCATTTGGGATGTGTCCACACAAAGACAATGTCCCCATTTGGCAGGTCCTCTAGGTGACAAAGTGGGGACCTGAACTAAAAAACCCTCCAAAGAGAAAAAAAAAGTATTTTGCAAGGGATGGCAGATTCATATAAAAGACACTGAGTCAAAGGTTAGCAGACAGGTTTGTGTGTTTAGAATGTACCTTCAGGGCAGGGCAAAGGGTAATTCACTGTCAGTGTGTGAACATTTGTTCCCTGTAAATGTCCAGTTGTGTTAGAGAGAAGTGTTTTCCTTTACCCCACAATGTTGTGTAGCCAAATCACATCCACCAACCCTTCAAACATGAATTAAACGGGCTGTACGGGTAGCAGTAATATACATCTTTATAGTATTCATGAAACCTGATTACGCAGGGCACTCATATGTAAATATACACTGTAGTCTTCCGAGATCAGCTCAGAGACTGAAACTGTCCATGAGATGTAACAGAAGACCCCACCACAGGCCACACTTGGTACTGCAATGGAAGCTGAATGATAATACATTATGACAGTCCTCATGTGGAATGCTTCCTGGTTTTAAAAAGAGATGGAATCTGAGATCTTTGTGTGTCTATAGTTGTTTATAAATAGAAATAAGGAAATTTTAATGAAGAATTTTTTTTTTAAAAGTTGAAATCCCAACTAGGGCAGTACATGTTGAGTGTGTGTTTGTCAGTAAAGCCCCTCTGTATATGTGCACGCTCTTGTTTGTCAAAGTGCACCTGTGAACGTGTGTGTTAACAAAGCATGGTCACGTCTGTGCTGTGAGCTACATTACTCTCCACATTACACAGCATCATCATTACATCTGCACATATAATACTCCTGTGCGCTGTGCTGCCGTATGTGTTATAAGAGTGTGGGTGGGTGGGTGTTAAAGTCAGTTTTCTCCACCGGAGGACGCTCTAGCTGCCACTGCCATCAATCAGTTTGGCCAGGCTGTCTCGCAGCTCAGTCAGCTCAAAGATCTTGCCGTCCAGGAGTTCGAGGAGTGAGCGAAGACTCTTCCGGAAGGACTCCTGCTCCACCTGACTGCTCTCCACCCGCTGTTCCAACTCGGTTAGCTGAGCTTCCAGTTCTGTATTCCGTGTCTCCGTTTCCTAGGAGAAACACAAACCAGAGAGGAACTAAGGCATAGATCCTTTGAAATGTTATAATAACGTTGCGTCTTATGGTGTATCAGCAAGATTTGCCACTTGCTTCAGTTTATTTGCATCATTTTACATTTACTTGGGTTCATATATGTTTACCTCTCAGAACCACAGATGTATGCAGACATTTAAGAAATATGAAACCATTTTATCCACATCATGTGCACAGTCCATGTTTACCTGTAGTTTCTGAGTGAGCACATCTTTCTGTAACTGCAGTTCACTTGCATTTTCAACTTCTGCTTTCAATCTTTCTAGCTCCTGGGAAAAGAGTGCATAAGACACTTGTTACTGTAGTTCGGTTTTATTTTCATTAAACCTTGCTTCCTTTTATGCCTATTCCTGTGATGTTGCATGTGCTTCAACCATGACAAGATCCTTCATCAGTTGTGTAAGCAAAGTGCTCTAGACGTTCAAGGAGTTGTTTATGTTTTAAAAAAGTGTAAAAGGGGTCTAAAGTTCAGAAGGTTTTTTTTCTTTGAGTTTTCTAACTTCACCTCAGCCATAGCAACAACTGGCAATGCAAGCATGTTATTAATGCAGTGTCCATTAATATAAAATGTTTTGCCAGTGGACAAATCCTTCATTCTGAAAGTCTGAAGGTGTTTCAACAAAATGAACAGCAAAGTCTTATCTTGGTTTCTCCAATGTAAAGCTGATTACATCTCTTGCAAGAAATACAACAGACTGCAGGAATGCATAAAGAGGAATGAGTGGTCATTCCTTCTTGTTAGTTATTTTAGTGGATGTGTAAAAACACTTTAACATGTAGCACATCCAGAGCAGGCTACAGTTCTACAATGATTATCTGTCTCACTCTTGACGAGCATGTCTTTGATGTTTTTGTCTCTGTAGGAGATTAGTGGATGGTCCTTAAAAAGCTTCTCTATCATATTACAGATATACAGATTATTGCATTACAGATACTATATTGTATTACACATCCACAATCTGCACACATGATCTTCAGCTCTTATGCACATACATATCCTACACAATGTCCTACATATTGTCTAAAAGTGATGCATATAGTACAAGTTACAATGGCCAATACATTTTTGAAGCATGTATCTCTGGGCCTCAGATGAAGCTTGTCTGAGAAGCTTCAGCCATGGAGCACATGCAGAATCTGCAGAACTGTTTGAACGTCCAGTTTCAGTTGTCGCACCTCCTCCTTGGCCTTCAGCGCTGCCTCCAGTTCTTCTATCGTCTGGTTTAGCTCAGTTTTCTGCGTTTTGATGCCTGCCGTCTGCCCGCTAACACACTCCAGCTCTGTCACCTGGAACACACGTGACCGTGAATACCTGTCCGTGTGTCGCATGCCCAGAACAGGCTCAACCTTTAATTCTCCGGAAGTCAAAGTAAAAAGACCTCATCATCCTGACTACAGCCAATTAGCTGGGTTTTTTCTGATATATACTGTATAATGACTAACGTAAAAGGAACACTTCAGATTACGCAGTCACATCATTGTCTTGCTAAATAGGCAAGCCGTTACCAAATCTGGAAAAACCTTATGCCAATAATACACAAGCAGGTTAGCTGATGTTCTGCTAGCCACCTTTGACCTTTGCCCTTCCTCACCCGTTTGTGAAGTCTCTCTGCCTCGTCCTGGTAGGCCGCCAGCTGCTGTTTCCACTGCTTGACGTTGGCCGTGGACTCGAGCAACGCTGCCGTTAGCTTGGCGTTGTTGCCCTTCAGTGCAGCCAGTTCAGCCTCCCAGTGTTTATTGATGGCACTTGAGCTGTTTGAGGAGGAGGGGAGGGGTGGGGCACAATGTGACCGCGAGAATAACCCACAGGATCGGTCTGGACAAAACAAAACTGAGCTTGTTGCTAGTGTGAAATTCGTGAGGTGGCCAGCGATTGGTTAGGAGTGTAGTGATATAATTTGTGATCACATCACTGAGAGATGCACATTAAACGGTGTCATGAGTCCCTTAAGGACCCAAACATTCTGACGTGAAGAGCTTGCAGCACGGTCGTGCTTTACAAGAACAAGTTATTCTCAACCTGCAGCAGTGATGCGAAGCCCCTGTATGTGAGAGGCTGTGAAGGAGCAAACAAAGCTTCGGCAAACACTTTCCTGCTTAAACGAAACTGCCAGATCAGCTCGTTCAATCATACTTTGCGGCATTTTGTTTTCTTTTTAAGTTAAAAATGCCTGTTACACTGCAGTCTGACAAAGGTAATCAAAATAAACCAAACGTTTTTACAAAAGGATTGAGAACAGCATGACTCTAAATCAAACAGCACTTATTACAGCTAATACCAATAACAATAACCGCAATAGATCATATTAATAGACCGTTATATCTGTTAATGGTAATAATGTGTGTAAATATTCCTGATAAAAGCTTTGCACATAAAACTCTAAAATGAGTGAGTAAAGAGATGAATTGTGCAGAAGTGTTTTTCATGCAAAATAATGTACAAGTGAGTGTTTTAATGGAATGCTGTAGTGCTGGCTGCAGGGAGAGTGTAAATAACACACAAGGGCTATAAGCTGATATGTACGGAGTGGCCCCTGTGTTGCCCACAGCCAATTCCATTTTAAATTGGTGTGTTTCTATGGCTACAGATGCTGTGACAGCAGAAAAGATCTGCAGTTTCCAAATGAGCGTCACCGTATGCTCTTCTCTCACTAGAATATCGCCTGCAATTACATCACTGCCAAATCACATCACTGCGCTGGAATAAGAGGTCATTTTCATAATAGAAAATAAGACATTGACACAAGGAATTTACTCCCATAGTTAATAGTTTTCTTTTCAACACATTTTTTTCCCCTGTACAATTTAAAATCCATGTATTTATAGTTTCTTGATGTGATCATTACATTTACATAAGACCCGGTGCCGTTTACCTGTGGGGGAAGGGAACCGCGTTGGGCTCGGCTCGTGGGTCTGAGTTCAGAGAGGCGTCACGTGGAACTCGTTCATCGTCTGTTCCATTAACACTTTCAGGGGTTAAAGGTGACTGAAGTTCACCTGTGGCTGATTCCTGTCGGGGGACAAAATGAGGCGATCAGCTTCAGCAGACAGAATTAAAACAGTAAAAAAAAAAAAAAAAAAACACTTTTATTTTTTCGAATAATGAAATAAAATGCCA
>JAOXYF010000003.1:23711663-23747025 GCA_028565775.1 Sternarchorhynchus goeldii
ATATTCACTCCTAGTGTTTACACCCTACTATTGCACTATTGTTATAATGGCACGGCCATAAGAGATTATCAGTCGAGTCTTCGGGAATCACAAGCCAGTCTGCTCCAGGTCCAAACACACCTTAGCTAGGTAATCTAGGTAATTCCCAGCTGTGCAGCGATGCTTCATGGGTGTGAAGAGCTGAAAGAGCAAAAACCTGGTGTGTATCAGGGTTCATCTCCTGAAGACTGGACTGAAACCTGCTAACCTGGTGTATATCAGGCTTTATCTCCTGAAGACTGGACTGAAACCTGCTAACCTGTGTGTATCAGGGTTCATCTCCTGAAGACTGAACTGAAACCAGCTAACCTGTGTGCATCGGGCTTCATCTCCTGAAGACTGAACTGAAACCTGCTAACCTGTGTGCATCAGGCTTCATCTCCTGAAGACTAGACTGAAACCTGCTAATCTGCTTCAGTCACTCATCATCCAGTTGATGATTTGAAGTGAATGGTATTATAACGGTCAACATAACCATCTTTCACCCTATGATTCACCCCAAGGGAGAAGGTCAGAATTTTAGCTACAGAAACAGTGTGGCGATGGCTATGACCCTTTAAATGCACGATGAGTTGATGACATGCCTTCTTTTTGTGTGTGTAAGAATACACACTTACCAGTCACTTACTACTCTAAAAGAAACTCCTCTGCAGGTTCATCTTGTAGGTGTACAGTTAGAGCAGGCATCTCCAGACATGCACCTGAAGAGCCAACTGCATGCAAGGTTGAGCTCCAACCCAAACCTTGCAAACCTGAATCCATAAATTAATGTCTTCATAGTTTTTATCTGCTTGGAGGAGTGTTCTTTTAGGTGTGATAAATCTGGGATTGTACTAAACTTTGCAGGAAGTTAGCTTTCTAGGATTAGGGTTAGAGCCACTTCTTGCCTGTACTGATGTTTAAAGAGTCCATCGGTTTCCATGAACAATTCATGTTAGTAATTTTTAAGCCCTGTTGTCGGTGGTCAGTTAGTGACTTCAGGACTGACTGGTACTCTTGGCTGACGGGCTGATCTTGGCCCTGCATTGACACTGCCATGTAAAAGCCACAATAACATTGTTGTGTCTGATGAATTTGTATCAGTTTAACATCCATAGTGTCCAGAGAGCTCGTGGTGTCACAGAGCAGTGATGTCACAGAGCAGTGATGTCACAGAGCAGTGATGTCACAGAGGGGAACATAGTGAATGGGGGAGGGGTGACAAATTGTACAGACCACCAGGCTTGATTATATAACTGTAACGTGAGTACAGTACATCACTGTACACCTATAAGACATGTTCCTGAAATCAGTAAGTAAGTGCAGACGTTTCTAGAAAAGCTGTGGGTGAACATACGTCCATGAAAAGGTGAAATATAATGTATTATAATGCATTGGCAGTGCCTTTCAGTCAATGTGAGTAGACAACTTTTAAGACACAATAACTTTAGTCATTACAATAACTTTCACACATCTGATAAAAAAAAATACACTGTGACATTTTTGCTACTTACTCCATGAAATGTACTTGAAAACTTCTACCACTTATTCAAATTAGAGCAGCACTAATGAAGCAGTAATGTTAAGGAATGTTAAGTAGTATTGTTAAGTACTTTGGTTTAATATTAGTTGACAGCACAACTGAAGCAAAGCAAGTGTCCAACTCTCACACTTTAAGTGCATGGTGAGTTATGGTGAATTATGATTTGGGGGGGGTATGATGGTGAGTTATGATGGGGAGTTATGAGGAGTTGTGATGGGGAGTTATGGAGTTATGAGGAGTTGTGATGGAGAGATATGATGGTGTTTTGTGATGAGTTGTGATGGGGAGTTATGTCACAATTTCAAAAATTAAATATTCTCAAAAATGGGTTTAATTTCAGTTTTGGGGGTTATCTCATGTTTTACTTTTTAACCACAGTCAGTTCACAGTTAAAAGCTTTTAACATTAATATTGACAGGAAATGTGTATTTCTTGTAGTCAAGGTTCAGTTGACTTGTAGATTGGTGCTGGTTAGGATATGTTACCTGAACCCTTTTACATTGTTAAGTGGTACTCGTTCTAAACAGGGCAGGTGCAGTACAGTCTAAAGTGGTAATAAGCTGCATTTACTGATTTCAAACAGCTAGTAATAATTAAATGCATGTTTGACTCGCACTGATTATTAACAATTAATTTAAAGGACTTTTACCCAGTGTTCAATATTCAGTATTTTATAGTTGATACAGTTTATCGTTTTTATTTTTCACATCTTGTTGCTTTAAAGAAATGGTTCAGGGGAGGGAAAAAAATCAAATGTACACCCATTTCCTACTAAATTAAAACCATTTTGAGTCACAGTCATTAGCTTCTATTATCAGCCACTTAAGTTTGATTACTCTTCCTTACCTTTTTAGCAGTCACAGTCGAGTCCTGTTTGTGCTTGGACTGCATTAGGGGATGTCATTAGAGGTGTGTTCAAAGCAGAGTTTATCTCCACAATACAATACGTCAGGGTGATCACGCACAGGTTTAACAGAGGACTCGGTTAAGGGGTGTTCTATGATATGGGCTGAAACATTTAGTTAAGGTTAGTTAAAATGGTAGCAGGGAGGACTTGGTAATGACAGGATAAGCAGGTTTGCTAGGACTAGGTCCTATATGGGACGGTACAGTACATAAGGTTAATTTAACAATGTCAGGCTGAGATGGGAATGGCTACAGGTTTCGTGAAAACATCTTCATTAATATGGAGCGGATTGGAAGGTTTTAGTTGTGTACAAATGTGGTTTTGGGTAGATGTTGTAAATCATCATGTGTGAAGGACTGAATGCTCAGAGAGACCGAGTGGAATTTGGCGTGCTGATGGGAAATGCTTTGGGTGAGTTACTGTAGGAGATTAAGAGGAATTCAGTACGTTTGACCGAGGCCATCCTTACCTTTGCAGCAGCCAAAGCCTGCTTGCACTTGGAAGGATTGGATTATGTTGTTAGAAGGTGTTTTAAAAGAAAGAGTATGTTAAAAGCAAAGTAATATGTGTAACTCAAAAGATAGTTAAATGTGAATGTCTTTTGAGAAGAGTTGGAGTTACCTATTAAGAGCTCATTTTGTGCGTGTGTGTGTGTGTGTGTGTGTGTGTGTGTGTGTGTGTGTGTGGTTCCCAGGTTTACCTGGGAAGGGGTACTGGTCAATTCCATCTTCTCCTGAGATTTTTCCTTTGCTAACCGTGCAGCTTCCTTAAACTCCGCAAACTTTTCTGCAAACTGGAATGTAGAGTGAACAGGGAAAGGAAGAACTCAGGACAGGCCATCTAAAAGAACTCGGGACAGGCCATCTAAAAGAACTCGGGACAGGCCATCTAAAAGAACTCGGGACAAGTCATCTAAAAGAACTCGGGACAGACCATCTAAAAGAACTCGGGACATGCCATCTAAAAGAACTCGGGACAGGCCATCTAAAAGAACTCGGGACAGGCCATCTAAAAGAACTCGGGACAGACCATCTAAAAGAACTCGGGACAAGTCATCTAAAAGAACTCGGGACAGACCATCTAAAAGAACTCGGGACAGGCCATCTAAAAGAGGCATGTGCAATCACACACACAAAAATG
The DNA here is from genome assembly GCA_028565775.1 of Sternarchorhynchus goeldii. Lineage (NCBI taxonomy): Eukaryota > Metazoa > Chordata > Actinopteri > Gymnotiformes > Apteronotidae > Sternarchorhynchus > Sternarchorhynchus goeldii. The sequence goes on from JAOXYF010000003.1 coordinate 23,715,272, forward strand.
ACAATGTTGTTTTTAAAGACTGTACAGTTTCATCCAATATATCCTTATAATGCCTGTATATACTGTATGATCCAAATACCCACAACCTTCATGGAATGATTCTAGACCCTCTCACTTTACTCAGGTGGCTCTCGGAGGAGAAGCCCAAGCCGTAGACGGTGTTGGCCCGGCTGTCAGCCCACTGACCAAACTTCTGCGACGTCTTCGTGAACGTCATGTTTGGGGTGATCGTACTGTTGATGATAGCCTGTATTGAGGAGAGAAGAGATCAGCATACAGTCCACTGCAGCGGAAAACAAGCTCTCCTCACTCTTACATATTTACAGGTTAAAATCTGGAAGATTCCAGTCAAGATTCCTATGTTCTCTTGGTAAAAGGAGAAACATATTCATTTCTCTTAGGAAACAGAAATGGTATGAATGCGTGCGATGACGTGGAGCAGAAGATGGTTCTCTTAACAGGATTTATTTTAAATATCCACAGGATTATTAAATAATCTTCCACAGCATGTACGGTTATTTGAACCCGGTTCTCAGAAGGGTGATGGCATCTTTGACACAGGGGAGTACAGCTGTGTCCTCTTTAATCACACATGTGACTCACATGATTAAATAGAGGCCCAAAAACCCACGGAGCTACAGTTTTAGAGTGTGTGTGTATGTGTGTTGTCTGCATGCGTGTGTGTGTGTGTTTATAGAGTATCGTTCAGGTTTGTGTATTTAAAGCGTCTGTTGCTGGCTGTTTTTATCATGTTGCGAGTGGTTCAGCATTTAGTCTGTGTCCATCTGCTAGTGCCGATGGAAGACATACTCACTAACACACACACTCTCACACTCTGATTATAGCTCTTTTATGGATGCACCCAGCTGAGTTTTCTGAAAACACGTTGGTTCAACCACCCAAGCATACAGAAGGTCAGGATGGGTGTTGTGTAAAGGGGAGATGTGTGTATTTCTCTGTTTGTGTGCATGTGTGTTCAGTTATACAACCTCTCAAAAATATCTCCTCCTCTTAACCCAGCCCAGAGTCCAAAATAACCACCAGGCCACCCCCACATAAACTCTGGTATGTGTGTGTGTGTGCTCACGCTCTGCTCTTGCATCAACTTTCAAGCTCAAGAACTCAAGCTCATAAAAGTAACACTTTAATGTGTGTATGCATGCATGTGTGTGTGTGTATATGTGTGTGTTTAATGTGTGTATGCATGCATGTGTGTGTGTGTGTATATATGTGTGTTTAATGTGTGTATGCATGCATGTGTGTGTGTGTGTGTATATGTGTGTGTGTATATGTGTGTGTGTGTGTGTATGTATATGTGTGTGTGTATATGTGTGTGTATATGTGTGTGTATATATGTGTGTGTGTGTGTATATGTGTGTGTATATATGTGTGTGTGTGTGTATATGTGTGTGTGAGTGTGTTTAATAACAAAATACAATAGCAGAAAATGATAAACAAACAAAAACCCTCCACAACATTCACCTGTTTTGTCATCTCATTGCACATTTTGGGGGTGGAGCCAGATCTTCCATGGCATGGTGTTGAGATCTTACCTTGGCTCCATCCAGACTGATGATGCGATAGACATTGCGGGTGCTGTCGTAGAAGTAGGAGACTGTGACAGCATGCTTGCTGGTGGGGACCCAGTTCTTTTTGGTAGTGGGGTCAATCTGGAAGACGTGTGCTCTGGTGCTGAAGATTGGCTGCTCTCTGAGAGAGAGAGAGAGAGAGAGAGAGAGAGAGGGAGAGAGAGAGAGAGAGAGAGAGAGAGAGCAAAACCATGTTTACAAAAACCAGCAGTAATAACATTAAAAGGTGTCATGAAATACTTAAATTACATTTTGCTTGCAGTGCATGAAGCAGTAACAGGAAGCTGGACCTTCCAGTGTGTTCTGCTGACCAATGATCTATAGTCTAACCGTCATGTGATAGAAACATAGACACATGAGGACCAAGTGCACTACATAAATCATCATACTAAAAAAAGAAACTAGTAACTAAATCATAAAAAGGAGTTATTTTTCTAAACAAATCTGTACAAATAGCACATTCTGGATAAAAGAACACTGAAGAAAATCTGTAACACAAATGTAGTGTTTTTGTACCAAGTACATGAAACAGGATGTATTTCTGCCTCTGAGGAATCCACACGACACCCAACCCGGCCACGCCCCCTTTATGAAACAAACGACGGGACGCTGCAAGAACTTCAGATCATATCAGCGACCAGAACAGTTTCAGGTACGATCACGAAACCTTTCGCATAAACTGGACAAACTGTAAAAGATGCTGAGGTGCATTATTTCACCACTATAAGCCTTTTATGACATATGATTTAATTTATGATATGACTTTAATATCATGACTTTAATGTTATGATGTTTTATGATCGCTCACACACAGAAAAATTAACTATAATTTAAATAAATTATTAGCAGCACTGTTTACTGTTCAGATATAACTATGCTGAGATAACGTACAGCAGGAGGACACGAGCTTTAAGGCCTCTAGCGCCCTCTATTGAAATTATTCCAACTACATGCTGCCTCATTACCACTTGGGCTTCGTGTTGCCGCACACGGTGACCTGCACCATGCTGAACAGGCTGATCCGCAGCCGTTGTGTCATGTGACGTGTCATGTGATGCATCATGTGACGGCAACTGCTCAGCACCACCACCCAAGACTTACTCTCCCGAATCGTCTGTGATTGGTTGATGTTCCCACAGGTCACAATATTTTTAAAAGTATTGTGGTTTTTTGTATATTTATTTATACATTTTTATAGATTTCTCAGGAGATCTTTTTCTTTCTCTCAGTTACATAAAACAATAATATACGCACACGGTTTTCATATTATATATATATATACACACACACACACACACACACACACACACACACACTGTTATATGAGTACTGTTAAGAACAGCTAGAGACAGCATTCGGCTCCAAACACCATACAGAGAGACAAGAGATTTGATGCAGCAAAGGTCATCTGAGGTCACAAACAGGTGCTAAAATGTGGGCCATTTTTGGCAGTTACCATAGATACCTAGTGAAATGATCAGATAAAAGAAACAGTTGAGCCACATATCCACCCACATGGGACACCAGCTCATGGAGTAGAACAAGGAGCGTGAGGTTTGGAGTGCGACTACATCCCCTACAAATCTGCCCAAGACCTCAACTGTTTTACCCCTGTGGTAGGAATATTCACACTCTCATGCCCCTGCAATGGAGTGTAGAAGTGAACAGACCTGTATCATTAGACGTCTCTCTACTACATAATAAAACACTGAATCAAACTGGGTAATGGAAAATAAGACAGTGGATATTGATGCTAATAAAAGTGATTTATGATACTCATTACAACATTTCAAACAAACACAACAGGGACAAATAATGAGAATTAACTCAGAAAAGCTCATATGTTCGTAGAAAAGTCTTGTGGACAAATGTGTGCAGATTCATTGGCTCTGTGTGTGTGTGTGTGTGTGTGTGTGTGTAAAGGAAAACGAGCTCAGTGTGTGAATGGAATTACTGAGATAAAGCAGAGACTTCGCACTGTACTTTAATTTCATTACATTTCTTTGCTATTTTAGCACAACAGAACCCAACACATCTACCTCTGCATCTCACACACTGTGCAAACACCAAACCAGAGAGAAAACATACTTGCAAAATATACTTGCTTAGCCTCTGGGAACGATTCAATTTAAAGATGAAAGGTTGGAAAGTTCATAAGAGAAAGAATCAAAGGCAAAGTGACGGAAGGAGAGAGAGGGAGATGGATAAGAGCAGGAAACACCACACTCTGAATCAGAGAGCTCTGGCTCTGTTCAGAACTGTGTGTGTGTGTGAGGAACAGCTGGACACTAACCCCATCCTCTACAGTCACATCCACAATTAATTCTGTGAAATCCTTTGTATGTGACAGACAACCAGTGCATGATCAGCAACCTTAAGCGTTCTATCTATGCCAAACAGTTCATCTCGTTACGCTGCCTCACGAGTGCAAGCTCGTTGTTAATTTAGTCTTGATAGCGATTCAGACAGACATTGTAACCATGAAAATACACTTCCTATTAAAAGGTCTGTAGGTGGTAATGATACAAGCACTCATTCAATTACGTATGATTACAAAGCACCACGAGTGATTTATTTAAAAATGATTACAGCGTAATGAATTAATATGCAGTAGCTGCTGGTAAGAGGTTTGGGTTTTTTGAGAGAGGGAGATATCAAACCAGTGTAAGAGAGAGAGATATCAAACCAGTGTAAGAGAGAGAGATATCAAACCAGTGTAAGAGAGAGAGATATCAAACCAGTGTAAGAGACGGAGATATCAAACCAGTGTAGGGGGTTGTGTGAGATATCGGTGTCAAAGAGAGGCTGCTAGCCTGCAGCCACAGCCAGGAGAGAGAATACAGCCAGGAGAGAGACGCGGAGCAGAGAACAGGAGAAACGCTGGGGAGAGAAGAGGAGAGACACCAGGGAGAGAACAGGAGAAGCGCAGAGGAGAGACACCAGGGAGAGAAGAGAAGAAACGCCGGGGAGAGAAGAGGAGAGACACCGTGGAGAGAAGAGGAGAGACGCTGTGGAGAGAAGAGGAGAGACCCCGGAGAGAGAAGAGGAGAGATGCTGGGGAGAGAACAGGAAAGACACCAGGAAGAGAAGAGGAGAGACCCCAGGGAGAGAAGAGGAGAGACCCCGGGGAGAGAACAGGAGAGAGCTGCAGCTGTGGATCATGCCTCATTTTCTAAGTACATCATATCAATCAGGCAATAGATACACTGACTGAGTCTAGTGGGATCACATATGATTCTACAATTCAGATGGCTTTGGCTTTGAATAAGTGTGTGTGTGCGTGTGTGTGTGCGTGTGTGTGTGGAGCTGTATGGAGCTGCAGTCCTCATGGCACCACTAATCTATTGTGTCCAGTAAGTCTCCTGCTCAGAGACAAATTGTCCTAATGCTCAGTGAGGCACTGTGCCAGAGGAGGTTGTCCTATGAATGACAGCAACAGCTATTGTTATCCAAGGGCACTGTACAAAGAGACAGGGGAGGTTCAGAGTGCAGAAACCTTAATCACTCCATCTGTCAGGCACATGTGTGTCTGTGCAGAAACCTCATGCCATGACATCACAATTAGGTAAATCACCATGACAACAAGTATTAGCTACATCACTACGGAGATGGATAGTGACAGAATAGGCGTTTGGTTTAAGGCTAATCTATAAAATTTCAACACAACAATGCAACACAAAATGTCCTCCCTCCTGACACTGTTCTGATCTTTAAAGTTGCATGGCATGTAATGTTTGTGGAGAGAGAACATCACACTGAGCAATTTTTAATGAGTTGAGCCACATAACTTAAAGGAATGGCTGATGCTTGAAAGGAATGATTATCAACCATTACATCAGGCAGCCGATGTGCTGCTCTATCTCCAGGGTTAGATTTACAGACGAAAACATAACTGAAAAAATGCTAAATGAATATTCCTCTAAGTATTTATCTAGAGGTGCTCTCGTGCTGGAGAGTCTCACGGCAGTCCACCACAAATTTGTTTTAGTCTGTAGTCATAATCTTAGTGTTTGTTTGCTTGTTTGTTTTTCTTTACAAATTGCAATGAGGTCTTTTGTGTTAGAACACTTCAAACTGAAGATTTAATTTCTGGAGCACTTGTATTATTTAACTGCAGTAACTGTTTAATTTTTTTCCTACTAATCTGCGCCTGGACTTGGACAGTCAAATGTGCGACACACAGCAGCCACTTCAACAGCCTGTAGAAACACAAAGGCACAAAAGCCAAAGTTCTGATGGTAAAATCTGACATGCAAAGCAAACTTCCTGCTTCCTGCAGTTACGGGGCAGCAGGGCAGAGCGCGGCTGTAGCTGAACGTTTGACATCTTCAGGTCATTTCGCTCCTTCCTTTGCTTGTGCAAGTAAGACTGCAGGTGTGGGTGTGTCCCTGTTCTCCTTCTGGTCTGTGTCTCCACCCCCCGCCCCACCCCCAAGGCGGAGTTAACACAGCGTACCAGGAAGGGGTGGCGGACAAGGAAACAATGACGTCGAAATAAAAAAATTAAAAAATTTTAAAAAAGGGGGGAGACAACAACGATGCAATAGAAGAGAGAGAGAGAACAGCCTGGGCCCGTCTCATTCTAGAACTTTCTCAGAGCTGTCCTTCAAGGTTAACTGCACAGTTAAACTCACTCAGTTTCAGCAAGAAGCTTCGAAAGCAACGGCAGACACACTTGAAATGTCGGTTGTTTTACTCTGATTGGGTCAAAAGATCCAGCACAGTTACTGCAGTTTTAAAGGTATATGAGAAACAGAGAAAGAGAGAGAGAGAGAGAGAGAGAGAGAGAGAGAAAGAGAGAGGGATGTAATTGGCTGCTTCAGACCTCATAGAGAGCTGATGGAGGCTTTTTCTGGGACAGAGCCATCATGGAGTGCTTAGGGACCGTTTGTTCTCACTAGCACTCTCTCACCTCTCTTTCTCCCTCTCTCTCTGAGGGAATACTCATGCCTTCCTGGTGTTAATTAAGTTAGCAGAATGGGGAAGTGCCCACTGATATTTAACACTGAGATTCCATTCATCACCCAATAGCCTGGTGCTTCCTTTCCCCCTAACCAACCCTGGCCATCATATTAATTACAGCAGAAGAGTCGAAGATCAGATCATACCGCAAAATCTTCCCATTTTCAAATCATTTACACTGGGAGCAAAGATCATCTCAACACCTCAGATCATTTATATAGTGATCTTTAGTCCTAAATCTTGCTCTGAAGTGTTTACAAAAGCCTTAAGGATTTCCTATGTACAGTTGTGGTGGCCAAAGGTTTTGAAACAAACACAAATTTTTATTTTCACAAAGTTTACTGCCTTTTTTTAGATCTTTTTATCAGATGTTTACATGGCACACTGAAGCATCTAGTATAAGCAAATACTTAATATTTACAATGTTGACCCTTTCTAAGACTTCTGCAATTAGCCGAGGCTGGATAGCAGCTTCTGGGCAAACATCTGACTCATGGCGACCCATTCTTACCTAATCAATGCTTGGAGAGAATCACAGTCTCTTTGTTTTCTCTTTGACTGACCACACGTTCTCAATGGGTTTGAGATCTGGGGAGTTTCCTGGCCATGAACCAAAACCTTCAATGTTTTGTTCATCGAGCCACTTGGTTATCACGTTTGTCTTGTGACATGGTGCTCCTTCATGCTGGATAAAGGGTTGTTCAGCACCAAAATGCCCCAGGATCGTTGGGAGAAGTTGCTCTTGGAGGATGCTTTGATACCATTCCTTCTTCATGAAGGTGTTCTTAGGCTAAATTTCCCTTGGATGAGAAGCAACCCTACACATGAATGTTCTCAGGATGCTTCACTGTTGCTATGACACGGGACTCATGGTAACACGCTCACCTTTTCTTCTCCAGACGATCCTTTTTTCAGACGTACCTGCAGTGGCTGGGATGCAGCCATTTTTGTGATTAAGTTCTTCTTCATGGCAAGAAATTCATCTGATCACTCTTTACAATGTACAGTTAAAGCAAATTACCACCATAAAAACAGAAGTAGCAAACTTTGTGAAAACCCAAATTTGTGCCAATCTCAAAACTTTTGGCCACGACTGTATTCAGTAATGTGTGGAGCGTTTTTCTTACACAAACACCTGCTCCACTGGCCACTCCACAACGTTCACAAAACTTTTGCCCCTTATCAGAGTGAAGCCTAATCCTTCATTTCCTGTTCCAACAGGATCTGCCAGCGCTCCGCTGTTTCTGGTGCTGTGTGTCTTTGGCCTGTGCTGGACTGGATCGCTGGCACTAAGGTTAGTGAGGCACTTTGTGAGCAGTGCACTGGACTGCCAGATGGTCCTGTTTTATGACTTAGTGTTCATATGAAATGAGCAGCAGTCTAGTTATGCCAAATTGTGTAGCATAAGTTCACATAACTAGCTTGTAGCATGGGCACACGTAGGTGAGAGTGTTGCTTAACTGGAGACTGCATTTCTAGCACAGGAGGCCGACAAGCTTTGAAAACAAGCAAAACAGCAGCTCCAAGCAAGGAGAAGCGAGTCCTCACGAAGCGTCTGGAACCATGGAACGGTGCCACAGAGGAAGACACTCCTCACGGCAGACTGTGGTCCTTACTGAGCTTTCCAGGTTTTTGTTAATGAAGGTCAAGCGGTTTCTTTATTTTGGGGGAATCTGCCTTTTTTTATCTCCTGAGGCTTCTTGTAGGCCTCATTTTGATTTGCTGTTAAAGGCAGTTTTGTAGCTTCAACTGTAATATCTGAGTTTGAGCAAAATCACTAAACACCACAAAAGTACTGCCACTTGGTAATAAGCAGCAAGAAACCGGGAAACCCTTAACAACAGAGTCTTTCATCCTCCGTCCTACATCCAGACAGGTCTGAAGCCTTGAAAGGGTCCCTTCAGTCCACAGTGTCTGTTGCCAAACTCTACACATAGGGATGGATCCATACACAAGGGGGTGGGGCCATACACAAGACGGCGGGTATTGGGGAGCGATATTTGGGTGGCCTGAAGGAAGTCTGATTCTTCCATGGAAAATTCTGGATTACAGAACGAGAGTGTTCCATTACCTTCATCCATCAAAGAACCCTAGTCTTCATGAAGAATGGTCTAGTATCCTGCTCCACACAGTTCAGTGCAACAGCATTCGAAAAAGGACTATTAGCATATGGTGACTCTAACTGGGTTCTCTATCTTAAGAATGTGCTTATTTTTGTCCACCTCTCTATACATTTATTCACACACATACATAAACAACACATGCAGCACATAAGGTAATAAGAAATTAGTCAAGTGGTCTTGATTTGTACGTCTGACAAAAGGCTGACAAATGATCATTGCGTGTGAGAGAGCAGGCATGTGTGTAGATTTCAGTGGGGCAATTCACTGTGTGTTTGTGTGTGTGTGTGTGTGTGTGTGTGGGTAATAATCTCCAACACAATAGGCAGTTTGTAACATACTTGGTGATGAAAGTTCTGTCACTTTGCAAAAGAAACGGCCTCATTATCTTATCACGTTAGCAGTTCCTCCCCGTTTCCTGCTATGTGTGTTCTGTGTTTGCATAAAACAGTCTATCAAATGTGGAAGCGATTTAGCGCTGGGCACATCTGAACTCCGTTAGCATCACTAGGCCAGCTTTTCAACAAGCCTCCACTACGGCTCCAGACCTTTCACACTAATCTAGAACAAGCGATCCACAACAGAGCCTCAGCAAAAACCATTACAGGCTGGCAGCACCGGACTAGTCTCTCTATTCAGGATCAGTCACTCTATTTAGGACCGGTCTCTCCATTCAGTGGGACCTACTGTGAGTATTAGACAGAGCTACACTGAAAAGTGAAGATATCACTGCATTTTGATGCATTTTTGGTACTAAAATACCAGCATTCAGTATATAGAGTATTTAGAAAAGAATCTGTATATGGAATTACTGGGACTGTATTTAAGATGTTGCTCTGAACCATGAAGACAGGGCAGCAGCAGTCTGACTCACTGCAGTGTGACCCACAGCATCATACCATGCCTGGATGTCAAACATCACTTCCACAGGGTGGAGCAATCAGATCGGATCTAAGAGGCCACTTACGGAAGCAGTCTGGCTCCCACTGCAGTGGGATGACACTTATCTGTGGACATAAATCTGGCCACAGTGTGGATAGTGGAAACAAGGTTATCCACACTCCTTCCGCTGACATCTCTTATACACACACACACACACACACGCAAAGATGTGAGAAGGTGATGCAAACATTTTCTGTGCATTCCAAGAGTCGGATCTTGTTTCTGCTGCTCATCTTCTTCTTTCGCCTTGAATTGGAAACATTTTCAAAATCGAATCCATTTACCACATTAAATACTAAATACTGTTCCACGTAACGATAAACATTAAGTATTGTTCCGTTACATACTGTTCCAGATTCAGTACCATTAGATGTTACAAACTGTTCGAGTACACTGCTCTTGTCCACTGTCACTTTTCATCAAAACATGCTGAAGGATGCTCAGGTATAGGGTTAGGGGTTAGGGTTAGGGCTAGGGGTTAAGGTATTTTCTTAAACATCATCTGCAGCGTTTTTTATCTCAAACGTCAACAGCTTGGGATTTATGAATGAGTGCTGTGTTGTAGCACAGGGTCCATACCATAGGTCCTCTAGGATTTGGAGTTGCCTATACTCTGACACACACACACACAAAGTACAATCACACTAAGCTGCATGATCTCCATGGCAACGGTCACATGACCGCTGACCTGATTGAGCAATGAGCATCCTCTCCAACCCCCTCTCTTTACCTTCCCCTCCATTAGCCAATCAGAACACAGCACTTTCCTAACATAGTCACACTTACACAAGCAGTGGAATTATAGGCCACAGTGCAGATAAAAGCATGCGCGCACACACACACACACACACACACACACACAGTAAAGAAAAACCTTTATCTATTTCTCTTAAAAACATGCACGAGTTCATACATAAACTCACATAGCAGACAGTAGATGTTTACACGGCTGCTGTTCTGCCTGTTCATCTCATGATTTTTATTAATCTGGTAAACTATTGACATCTCTGAGACTCTGGAGAGCTCAACCCTTTCCCACAGCCTGACTAAAACCTTTCCACATTCACACCCTCTGTATTCTCTTTCTCTCTCACACACACACTCACACACACACACTTTACACATGCTCTGTGTGAGTGTGTGTTCTTAATGCACTACCGAGCAACAGATCGACAGAGGGTACATTGCTCTCTCACACACACACTGCAGTGTTAAATACCAGGCACAGGCTGAGGGTGAGAGATCGTCCATCTGCTCACAGTGCAGACACAATCCGACCAATCAAATCCATCCCCAACCCTCATTATTACTCTGAGGCTATATCCCCCCTGCAGATTGTGTGCTGGACAGCTCTCCCATATTCTATACATGCCTGGGACTTTAATCCCTGAGCAGTACAGAGAAGAGGTTCACAGTCTTAAAAAAGACAAATCAGTGTGGCACAGTCATCAGCTGCAGGATTGTGTGCGTCTTCATCATCATCATCATCATCATCACAGGGCCTCCACAGACAGCGAGATGACAGGAACTTGGAAGAGAGACGTGTATGTGTGTGTCTTGTTTAATCAGCCATTAGTCTTACAATGATAACACACACACACCCATTCACATTAAAGTAGGAGTGAACCCATTCACATTAAAGTAGGAGTGAACCCATTCACATTAAAGTAGGAGTGAACACATTCACATTAAAGTAGGAGTGAACCCATTCACATTAAAGTAGGAGTGAACACATTCACATTAAACGCTGAAGAAGTGCTTCAGCTCTGGCTGTAACGTGTGCTTTACACGTTTCTGCTGAATCCTGCTTCTCCAGCGCAGTGATCCCGGCGGAAGGAATACGAGATCTCTGCTTAGAGAGGCGTCTCGTGCAGGATGAACGCTGTATCCTTTCAGATGAGCCAGCATCACAGGCTTGGAACAGCAGCCAGTCCTACCCAGGCACGAAAACTCTTGGTCTACTATGTGAGAACATGACATCAATTTCCAAAACATTACAGGAATAGAGACATTCCCTCAGGGTTAGGTGTGACTCCTCACAGTACTTGCTAGTGCTGAAACAGACTGAAATGCTCCAGTAGCTTACAAAAATGTATATGAAATATTTTTTGTACTTTCTATACTCACTCTTACAATCTCAGTTCTAAGTATTTAGCTACTGCGTGTGATCAGATTTCCCCCCCCAACAAACTATCAAACTACCTTAAGGCACACAGAGGCCTCAGACTAACACTACAACATATTTCCATTAAACGTATCCAGAGATGCAACAAGCCACAGACACCTGTGTGTATAATCAGACCCCTGTGTGTATAATCAGACACCTGTGTGTATAATCAGACACCTGTGTGTATAATCAGCCGATCCCAGCCAGCATTCTTTAACCGACCGAATCGTCGTTTATCTGGTCAGTCTGTGCTCAGCATTCAGTTTACATGCATCCATTTTGTCCCAGTTCAGTGTACTGGGAGGCCTAATCCTCAGCTGCATCCCAACAAACTAAAGAGGTGGACTTTCACACACACATCTCCAAGTGTTCAGGAGGTACAGCCACAGGGATTATCCCTGGACTGGCAGAGTGCTCTCTGTAGTCTCCCGGCTCTCCGTGTGGAGACTGGAACAGCCTTTCACTCTCTCTCCGCTTTTCTTTGGCTAAACATGCTGAAGTGATAAATCCATGATATAGTTATGAGAGAACAGAGTCCATGGCAAAGGAAGTTATGACTGACAAGAAAAATAAAAAACTTGTGGTGAGTTACAGGATGTTATTATAACAGCATATGGCACAGTGTCAGCCTTGGAGTAATGAGATTTCTCTAAACAGACTGTAATGACTCTACACATGATCACAACACTGGACCACAGCAACGTGTAAACACCCTTGAACCACAGCATCCAACAGCTCCGAACAGACCCATCCTGGCTGTCCACAAACCTGCTCCCATTCACAGACAGCGACATCAACAGCACGACCTCACAGCTGGGCCCGCAGAGACGAACATGGCTGACATCCCTCCAGTGGACAGCGGCATCACCCCAGCCCCCTTCCCCCCAGATCTGTCCGAGAACCAGACACAGGTACAACAGACCTGGTACTTCTGCATTTATTCACGGATGCATGAAGTAGATGCAAAGGCCAGTATATGAAGAAGAAACCTTTGTAGAATGTCTTTTTCTCTCTCTCTCTTGTTGGTTTAAACACCTTTCAGGTCCATTAAGCCGGAAGTGCCATTGTGTCTGACCTTCTCCTTTGAGTCATTCTTCTTTAAATTAACTGCTTATGCAACGGGTCCATATGCAGTAATGTTCTGTTGGGGTGGGATTCGTGTATATAATACATCATTATACAAACTCACAATGATAAAAGCAAGCGCTGCTCTACAGTGTGTTCAAGGGAGACGCAAGATAAAATATATATAACTATTCTTTACACTCATCCATACAATCAGTACACTAGGCGGATACGCTCGGTCCAGTCTATGCCCGAGTGGATCTGTCGCTCTGTACGCGCACAGCGTAAAAGAACGCAGTGTTTTCGCCTGTACACTTGTGATACGCCATAATTCAGCACGTCCAGGAATGGATAGGCGCGTTTGAAAGGTACTGTCTAACCACTGAACTGTTGATCAAACTTGAGCCGTCACTCAAAGCACTTCTCCCGAAATCGCAGCACCTTCTTTTAAAGACACGGGGCCTAGGTCAGGGGTGGTGGCGAATCAAGTTGCACCCTAAGAAAAAGAGCTTTTGCAAACACAGTTGTGTGGTACATACCCCATTTTGCCTTTCCTTGGCTAATCGAACAGATTCAGTACTGGAAGCGGTGAGATGCCAGAAGACGTAGAACGGGAGCTTTCCCTCTCCAAAATACGTCTCCGCCGAGCGCAGTTCGTTGTAGTTTGGTGGTAGTCTCGATGTTCGGTGTACCTCTCGCTCAGTTAGCAATGCAATGCTAACTCTGGAGGGCTTTATCTTTACAGCGAATCCAAACAAACGTGTGTATGCATGATAACAAAAACAGGCGCGGGTAAAAGTGGAATTGCTTTCGCAATTTTCATTCTCCGTCGCGCAGGATTTCAAACCGCACAGCGGGCTACCAGGACACAACCTATGTGACAGACAGACTTCGACATTTCACTACAGCGCTTTTAAAATACAAACTGTTCTCTGATCACACCGAGTCAGGGTGCAAGACAGTGCCTTCTTCCCTCTTCTCCAGTCGACTCTTAAATATCCATTTGTACATTAACGGAGTACTATTACCTAGCGCTCGGCGATGTTTCTCGCAGTCATCTGGTATTTAACCCCTCAAGCTGACACCTCTGGTGAATTTGCCCAGCTGCAGCGCATGTAGTTATCCAGGGGCGACAAAAATATGCAGAAAGCTCACTACACCATTTCACTTGGGGAGAAGCGACAGCTTCCGACGTCCCTGCTTTCGATCGTTCCCTTTTGCAGCTCTTCGGTGCCGCTGGCGCCATCAAAAATCCCCCCAGCACATATCGAAACGCATTCTCACTGGGGATTAACGCCCAACACAGCTGCCAACAATGGAATGATGCCCACAAAATATGAGATCAGTTGACTGTACAGAGCCACATTTCTCCGTCCTTTATCGCTGAGGCTCCCAGGGTTCTATTGCTCCCTGTCCTTTTTGCCTGGAATAACGGGCCAGTTCGGGCGATACCGAACCGTTATTTGTACATAAGACTGGCGAGCAACGGCGTTGCCTTTGAACTGCATGCAGGAGATGAAAATGTAACTTATGCTCCAGTGTCCGCCTGCACATTAAACCGCTCCTTTCAGCTGCTAGCGCCTCGTCTCAGCTCTGTTCTTTATCCATTCATCACCTCCCCATCCCCTGCTCGCCCACAGTATTAAATTAGTACACGTCATCACGCCACCATCCGTACTAACGTCATTACAGTCTCTAAATTCTGACGTAATGGACAATAAAATTATTCCGTCACTTCCGGCTATTTGTTCATGCGGCACTTGTTCTCGAAAGAACACGCAGAAATAAAACACGGCTCTAATGTACACAGCTGAATGTATTTGACCGAGCAGATGTTACTGTGAAACACCGGCATTTAAATGTTCAAGAGTAACTTAATGCTATGATTTATTGTAAATAAACGATTTTGCAGATTATAGCCATACCTGTTGAGAATGACGCCTTAAAGAATTAAAGTGCTGTAGTGAAGTGAAAGTAAAACTAAACCCAACTCTAACAATACAGTACTCTAACAATAGTCTAACAATACTCTACAGTACTCAGTAAGAATAATTTAACATATGTACACACACAGAGAGAAAAAGAAGCACAGATGACCTATTGTCACATTTTAATGCAGTAATAAGATTAGCTGGTGCCCACATGTGTATTAATCAGTCATAACATATAAACTATATTTTAGTCGATTGCTTCCTTCTGTTTGTCATTATGTTATAGGCAATTTAGTTCTAATCCTTCAAATGCCTATTCCAGATGCTTTTCATTTTAAATCATAATTGATGAGAGCCATCTTGTGGGCACTAACCGAAATGCATGTAGAAATAACACCATGTAAAGCATTTATTCATTCATTCATACATGCTACCACAATATCCAGGTAATTATCCCCTTACAGTACATTAACATACAATCCATAAAACTGTGATTAGAACAGCTGTAATATCTTAGGTCAAACCTTTTATTTTCAATCAAAAAACACTCACTGTAATCGTGCTTTAAAACGACTGGCTGCTGGAGGATCTAGTTAACATGACACCACGAAAACTTTCAAACACCATTAGAGAGCGTTGTTTACTTTTGAGAAGACTTACGAAATTCCCAGACACAAACTGCATCCTCCTGTGTGTTTCTACAGCAACAGGGATCTGCCTCCACCTGTGCTCTGTATGGAGCTGCATCTCTGATATTTACTACATCCTCCTGCATGCATGCATAACCTAATTAGTATGTTGTAAATATGCAATACATGACTGTCACATGTATAAATTAATAAATCTTGATCGTCTATCCAAGTGTGGATATTAGAATTGGCAAAATTCCTATACATGAAAATAACACAGTGCATGGACGCACACACACAAACACACACGTGTGTATGTGCATGTCCACACAGCTGAAGGCTCTCTGTTGCTCTCTCTCTCTCACACACACACACACACACACACACACGTGTGTGCATGGCTAGGTGTCTCCTGTTTCTTGCTCATCTTCTTTCACATATATGCATAACGAAGGTGAGAGACACTAACAGGTGACACTGTCCCTCAACCTTAGTTGCTGCCCCCAGTTTGAAAGCCAGGACTAAGACATTATATGAGACTTATAAGACTCTATAAGACGTCATACACATGCTATGTTTTTTTTCACAAACTCTGCAATAACTGGCTAATGCCACAGGTCTGATATGACCTCCAGCTGTTATGAGTGCTTACGACTGGCTTGAGACCAGTTAAGCAAACTCTCATAGTGTATCATGTAAATAAATATGACAAATGGCATTTTCCAGAACTGCCCATTTCTACATTTTTAAACGAGGTGTGTTAAGGTGACATTTGAGCATAATTGAGAGGCAATCATACATGTCATTTTGATGAGAGGAGTGACGAAACACTCTTTAGCAGAAAGTAAACAGCTGAGTGTAGGAAAGGCAGTGTTGTAGCTTCTCTTTTCTGAACTGAGAAGGTTATTTACTGCTGCAATTTGGCTCCAAGCCCTCCCTGCACAAACAGAAATTTGCAGCCAAAACACATTCTTTCCTGTCAATCTGACCTGTTGGTTTTTTTTTTTCTTTAACAGAAACTTTCTGCTATTGATTTGTTCCTCTTTGACTTAAATGCTGTGAAACACAGTGATTTGACAGGCCTCAGCACGTCTGCCCCCATTTTTGTGCTGTTGGTGTATCTGTTTCTTGTTTTGCTTCGCTGTGTTTGGCAGGGTTGTGTTTCTGAAGCTCGGCAAGATGTCCCATAACCGGCATGTATTTTTAGCTTTGGCAGGTGTTAAAGTACCCAGTGTCTGTGCCTGCATTGTAAGACTGATATCAGGCAGTTGAGAGCACCTTCAGTTCTCCAAGGCCACTAAAATAAAGTAAAGCAAATAAAGTGCTTCACTTTTGATAATGAGCCAGTCTAGTCAGTCCACGGATGTGCTTGTGTAAACGGGTGTGATGACAGATGAACTGTACTCTGCTGCGTTGTGCGGATAGTTTGACCGGTGACTCTAGGGCACATGGGATGCCGATCTGGCTATTTAGAGATAACGCTGAGCAAGAAAAAGATCTCTGCCGCAGTGGCTTGAACCTCACGACTCCACGGTCTCCAAAATAGTGAGGAAATTAATGTTAGAAAGCTTGCAACAAAAATGGATACAGTGGAAAAAAGTGACCTGGATAAGCAGATGACAATACTGCAAGATGCAGCAGGAGAAGAGGCAGCAGATGTTAGAAAAGATGAGGTGGAGGATTTGAGGAACAGGTGATCTGCATTTGATTTTCTAATCGTGTTAGAAAAAAGGTTCCCACTTCAAATGTTTACTTGTCTATGTCACTTTCTTAGGCACATATCAGGTTTGGAGGCTCTTACTTATGATTGGGTTTCGTTATCTGTTCCTCACAAAGGTTCATTTTAAAATGGTTGCAGAGTCTTAAGCAGTGATTATGCTTTTAGCTCTTAAAAAAACTGTCTTTAAAGTTTTTTACTTTTTTGCTTACATTTCTTTAAATGTGCGCAATCACCTTATTTATTCAAAAACATATTCGTGTACTATACTAACCTTTAAACATATTCGTGTACTATATTAACCTTTAAACATATCAGTATGCTGTACTAACCTTTAAACATATTAGTATGCTGTACTTACCTTTAAACACTTGTACATTGCAGGAAGCAAACACTGAAAACTCTACATGATGATTATAGTCTTTATAACATATTTATAACCTGTCAAGGAATTAATTGTATTAACTAAACACAGCAGCAAATCATGCAAAGGAATGGAAAAGGTATTAGAAAATGAGAAGAAACTGAGCATCATTTAAAATGTGGGGAAAGTAATATAAGAATTTTTGGTAGTGAATCATAAGTCAACACTGGTAATAGCACCTCAATTCATTTTTTTCCAGCCTCCGTGAGATAGTCCAAGACAAGGCAGTAAAACCCAAACTGCAGTGTCTGATGATGGACCCGGACTTCTCCATGGTAACGGTGCAAAGTGAAGACAGTGGCATCGTCTGGGAAACTGCTTATAGTCGCTGCTCCACCCCATGGGCTTCAGAATTCAGTTCCGTTGCACCAGAACCTTGCCTCAGCCTGGTTCCAACACATTCAGGAATTCCCCATTCCGAAACGGCAGGAAGAATCATCTTTATAATGGATGAGGATTCCATGATCAAGAGGAAAAAGAGAAGGCGGAATAAAGGAGGGGAAAAAATGATTAAGAAAGTAACACTATCTGATGAAGTTCCAGCAGAACCTGACAGGCCAGCCATGGTGGAAGTCTCCCTTCCCAACATGAAAATAGAGGAACAAAACAAGGTGGACGAAGAGTCCGACCCAAAAAAGGAGGCGAACCAGCTCTTGTTCCGTTTAGTGTCTGAGGGATCAGAGATTCTGAATATCATTGTGCCTCCCAAAATGTCTACAGTGGATGAGGATGAGAGCAAAGGACTGCTGGATAACTTGTCTTACCTTGAAGGTACACCAGTTATAAAACCCAACGAGATCGCAGAAGACCATGAGACATCTATGGACAACCAAACTGGAAATCTGGAGCACGTCCAAGCCATTGTCCCAGCAGAACCAGCGCCAATAGTTTTGATGCCTCCAATTAAACCACCACGAAGAGGAGCCACTAGTGAAGACTACTTTGAGAAGTTCACGCTGTTGGATCATCAGTCACCAGCAGGGGTGCATGTAGAGGAAGTTCCCCTTCAGCCTGTGAGCATTAAAGAGCAGAGAGAAGGGGAGAGTCCAGATAAAGTGGCTGATGGAAAACCAGCACCTGTGGTTTCAGGCAACTCAGTGCCTGTTGGTGGGCTGGAGATCGGCAATGACATCATCGACGAGGTTTTTTATGGTGGAGGAAGCATTCTGGAGAGTGAAAGCTCAGCCATGGACTGTGCAAACGTAGAAGCGGATTTGCTGAAGTCTCCCCTAAAGGAAAGTGGATCTGCCTTGTTCGGGAGCCAGGAGTCAATCCTCACTCCCATTTTCCTCCCCGAAGGGCCTCCAAAAATCATAGATCTTGTCCTGTTGGAGGAGCCGAAAGCCATGGCATTCATGTACTCTGATTTGTACGCGGACGCCGTAGGAAACAGAATGAAGCAAGATGACGCGGAGAGCGTGACATCAGAAAAGTCCTTCCACAGCCAGGAGTCTGACTCAGAGGCAAAAGGCTACCTGGAGAAGTTTGTGCTTAAAGACGAAACTCCCCTGACTTCAGCTGATCTGATTCCTGACAGCCCAAAGGAGGAAAGAGTGAACATGTGGTCGCAGGATGCATTTGGCCTAACAGAGCATCAGAGGAGCGAGGCTGGGGCACCAGATGATGAAGATGAAATTACGGATTTCTTTAGGAACAGTGCTAGCTCTTCCCCATGTGAACCTGTTCAGCTCAACCGAGTGGAGCCAGAAGAAACGAAGCAGTCGTCAAAGACTCGACGAGTTGCTTTTCAGGATGAAGCTGCAAAGGAAAGCAAACGGACGACAGAGGCAGGAAATTACACTGTGCAGTTATCAGAGGAGGTCATAGAAATTGCAGAGGCATTTTTACCACTTGAAATTAGCGACGAGCCACTAGCTACAGGCATGTGGTGGGAGACTGTAGACAAGAAACCACCTGCTACTGAAAATCCCAAGCCAGCCCAGCTGGGAAAGTCAGCCAGGGTCACACCACACAAAAAGTTGCCTTTCTCAGTCCAAGCACCTCCAACAGTCACACCTAAAACCCCATGTCACAAACCCTTCCTGGACCTGACTCCTCTGCTTCCAGCAGGGCCACCCAAGGAAGAAGAGATACAAAAAGAAACAAAAGCAACTGAAGAAGTACGAGAAGAAGTGGAATGTGGCCAGGCCACAAAGGATATTTGCTTGTCCACAGCTGAAGGAGAAGAGACCACAGTGGAAGCCATGGACTTTGAGGTAATCACCAAGCAGGAGGCAAGTGAATATACTTTGGAGCAGAGGTGTTCCCCCATAGGGGAAGGATCCGACAGTGGGGACTTTACTATGGTGGATCACCCCAGTCAGCTAGATGATCTCTACAATGCTGTTGAGGCAGATTATGAGATTGTAGATGCTCTGACCTCATTATAATAATTAAAAAATGCTTAAAAATAAAATGGTCACATGCAGTTTGGACCTAAACTTGTGATCTGTAACTATTCATGTTCGAATCCCTTCTGTATCTAGCCTGTCAAATTTCAGTCTAATTTCACACTGTACAGATTTTGCTTTTAAACATCAAATGATTGATAAAAAAACCCCCCACAAAAGCAGTTGTACAGATCCTGACACTACGACTCCCAGAATGCTCTGCACCACACTTTAACATGGCATTCACTCATCACACATTATTTTGAAGAGCTCTTTATGAAAAGCCATCTGGCCAGTTATCCACATCCAGCTCTTCTTTTTGTGGGGCTCATACCACGCCAATACAAGATGGAAACGGTTCCACACAAGGAAAGTTTACTGCATGGCTGCAATTAGACTTGTGTAAGTGTTAAGATGAGATAAAACATCCTCCAACTGATTCTTCATCCTGCATACTGACACCTAAAAATGCCTTTGGTATGAAACTGACATGGAGACATGGGTTTGTTGTCTACTGATAAGAAAGTAATGTTTGTTTGCATGCATGAATTTTCCATGGCTCTGAGTGAGTGTTAAGATTTGGACATTTGTAGGCGCAGTAATGATGTTAAAAATGTCTACAGCATTAAGAATTACCTTTGGGGAAAACAGATGTGTAAATTGTCAATTATCTGTAAATGTTTATAATTTTCTGAAGCTCTCGTATATGTAAATGTAAACAGATTTTAGTTAAAGAAGAGAACAGCTACAGCTATTAGGTTATGCTTTAAAAAAAACTTACAAAAGATTTTCTGATTCAAATGTGTGTAGCTGTACAGACAGGTTTTAAATCACTGCTGTATGGACTTTACAGGAAATTTGATTAAAAGATCATTCCAGTTATAAGTAGTGTGGTATATTATGCACATTGGGACGTTTTAAAATATCTGAATAACTCAGTGCTTCTCCCGAGATTGTCACATCGTACAATACAGTCATAAATGTGCAAACTGAAGGAGCTGCACGTGTGTGTGTGTGAGAGAGAGAGAGAGAGAGAAACAGAGCACCAATGCCCAATTCTTTCAATGTACTATGTTAAGCCTTGTGATTAGTTTAATCTAAAGTAACAAATCACCAACAGCTGCCACTAGGTGGCACTCGAATTCCTCAAGCGAGGCAACGAGAAGCTGAGAAATGTAAACAGTAATAATGAGTTATGTTAAAGGAACAATACGTAATAACGAGGAGTCATTTTGACACCAAACAAGTGAACAATAAACACAAAAAGTAGCCAGCAATATTTACGAACGTGATTATTTATCATGTAATTTTGTCCTATAAAGCACATACGTTTGCTTAACTGAACCAGTTTATGTTCTACAGAGTATGTTCCCTACATGGAGGCGGCCATGTTTAAAATACATCCAGCCCACAAGATTCAATGGACGAAGCAGAAACGCATCTGTCCTTTAGCACCTGTATTTTTAGTGATTAGGAGCATTAGAATAATTAATTATTTTGCAGGGTTAGATGTAGTTTATTCTCTGTCAGTTATATTTGTCACAATGGATGTATAAAATTGGGAAATCTGTATGCCTACTGGTCTTCCTGTGCAGATTTATTACCTGTAATCTTAAACTCCATCTGAAACCACAAACTATGTTCTCACTACTTCTCCTCACAAATCTTTGAAGTTTATGATATTTAAGAATGCCTACATATAAGATCCGGTTTTATTGATTCCGGAGGAAATTGCAGTGTCACAGTACTATACATATTTCACAAGAGAAGACCTATATTAATATAAATAGAGCAGGGTTTACACAAGAGCAATTAATCACACATAACAAAAAAGTGAAAAGGTTCTATGTAGATACAAGAAATATGTGCTAGACATATGCAAAAGGTATGGTACTAATACATATATTTTAAAATAAAGACATTACAAGAAACACATTTATACACGTAACACGAGTGTGTAGAAAACGTTAACAAGAGCAGCGTGAATATTATTGCAGCAGAAAATTTGAATAAAACCTAAGAATAAGAATTCAGTAAGAACTCAGTAAGAATATTATTACTAGGAGCCACAGTGACGACAGTGTTCGGTCTAGAGAGCAGAAATAAAGTGAATTTGAAGTAGCAATTAAAAGTAGCCGGTCTGATAAAAACAACTTCGTACAAATACGTGGTTCTTCCGTACTACCAAAAACACTTAAAGGGAGTGATGCCCTCACATGATAGTGTATTACTGTGTGACCAAACCAGTGTGTTGGGCACACTTAAAATATAAACCAGCCGAGCTTCACTGAATTAAACTGATGCGCACGTAGTGAATACGGAAAATGAGAAAGCGTTTTTTATGTTTATAATCCACGTATGCAACCAGTATAAGGACAATCGCCATTTTATGCCAGCCGCCGATAGCCCTGCCTCTTTCGTTCTCTGCTGTTCGACAAGCTTTTAATAGTAGACGAGTGTCCCCATCTGTGCCAGCTTCATTTGGAGAATTTAGTACTGGGTCTGGATGTTTAAATAATCTGGATTATGGCGTTTTGCAGTGTGAACATACTAACCACTCAGTCGTACTATAAACGGGCTAGGTGTGGTAGGCCTATAAAAGATGATGCTGGCTTAACATCTTAAAACTTTAACACAAAATGGTTTAAACATCCAAATAGTTCCACGTAAAATACTTGAGTGTGTATTGTATATGTGGGTAAACTCGTGTTGTAGTATGTTTAATCATGACTTACTGTTATTCAATTTGTACCTATTGTTGTCTAAGGGACGTGTTTAACCATTTTTCAAAGCCTAGTCTATCGAACGCAAGAAAGACTATAATATGTGTCGCAGGTTACTGTAGTTTGCTTACCAAGTCTCTTTCCCACTGAAGCAGTGTTTTATGGAATTGGTTCTTGAGTTCATGTTTTCGAGTAGAAATGACAGAAACCAGTATTCCGAATCAGTCGGTTCAACCTATGTGCGTAGGCTCTTTTCAATTCGTTATTCAGTGCTCGTCAGAAAGAACCACAAAGTAGGGCACAGCACAGAGGAGGCACTTCCCATTATCTTTTTGATTAAAATAAAATGTAAATTACATACTGTAAACACTATAAATACTAAAAATATTCAAGGTGGGTAGAAAAAAATTATACGTAAAAAGCTATACTTAACACGTTTGGTGTTTTGTGTTATGATTCTATCATCACCATGACCTCATCTTTTCATTTGAAGACCTACTGTTATTACCAACCCAAATTGCCCGTAACCTGGGCATAACTTTGGACAGCCAGTAGTCATTCTCATGTCATGTATTAAACCTTACCCGGTCCTGCAGGTTTTTCCTTAGTAACATATGAAAGATTCTGCCTTTCCTTTCTCATCTTGACTACTGCAACACTTTACTTGCTGGTCTTCCTCTACGGGCCAACAGGCCGTTACAACTGATCCAGAACGCAGCAGCATGACTAGTCTATAACCTTCCAAAGTTCACACATCACCCAATTGCTGAGTTCACTTCACTGCAGTGCATGGCTTGCAGTGGCTTCAGCCATGGCTTCCTGTAACTGCCCACATCAAATTTAAAACCTTGATACTTGCTTACAAAGCCAAAAATAGAGCAGCTCCCTCCTACATGATGAGAAATGTCAAGACCTGATCCGAACCTCGAGTACTTCGAACATCAACTACAACTCGGCTTGAAACACCAGGCTTCAAGTCCAATGGCAGACAATCTTCGAGACTTTTTTTCTGTCCTGGCTCCAAGATGGTGAAATGAACTTCCACTGATTGCCTGGACGCAGACTAAAGACTCATCTATTTGTAGAGTATCTCAATGACCACTGATGCTGCACTCTCATTGCTCTTAACAATGCTGAGTAACTTAAATTCTAGCACCTATTTGTTACAGTATTTATCATTGTTTAATAGAACTCATACTAGGACTAACACGATTCTTGTATTCTAGCAGTGATCTAGTTCAAATGTCTACTGAACTCTAACCCATTTTAAGCAGCTGTTTTATCGCATTTTCAAAAAGTGATGGAACTATGGTGGGAGTAACAATTTAAAACTTTCAGTGCATACCAGACCTTTATAAAAGATGGAGTTTGTGTCAACATGATGTGAACATGGTCCATTCATGCCTAAGGTAAACACTAAGTATGGTAAACTATTATTTAACTTCTATGCTACTCTTAGATTAAAACCGACAAACTGAGAACCTCAGAAGTGCCTGATATATGGCTTTAATTTAGTTTAAATGCACTGCTTTTAGTTCTAAGGGACAGTACTGCACTTCTGTTCTATCTTTGGTCTTTCTCTCTTACCTAATATATCTTGGTTTTATGCCTATTATTCCTTCATATTTAGTTTATTATTTCAATTCAACTTTTATATTTGTAACAGACTTCATATTATATATATATAATGTTATTCTAACATAGTAGAGAAATATATATAAACTTACATTTTAGAAACTTTAATATATCAAAGATTTGCGACAATCAAACGCTTCATTCAGAAGTTGACACGTTTTGTGTTTTTAATCAATTCAATAACCGGTTGTGCATCGTTACATAGCTGCCCTCTGTTGGCAGAAATCCAGCTACTTCACCTTTTTTGCAAGTTGAGCATGCCCAATGACGTCTACCGGTCACATGACTACCTGCATCCAATCACAGTCACGAAGTCTCTTTCAATCGCACATTCAAAACTCTTGGCTACACTTAAAACTTCCTCGTTACTTTTCAGGAACATCCCGTCGCGATTTTCCCCTCCTAATAATTTCAAGATTCTTCACGCTTGTGTTTGTTATGGCTCACAAACAGATCTACTACTCAGATAAATACAATGACGACCACTATGAATACAGGTAACGTGAATGCAAAGATTGTCGCAGCTTTCACAAAACTTTTCGATGTGCCGGTCGTTAGCGGCTATCTCGCTAGTTTAACTGGCTAGCTAGCAAAAAAGAGATAGCCACGAATGGGTAGCTAAGCTAACTATGTGTTTGTTAGGCAGAATGTTGCTCGTTTGTGATTACATTCACATATACATTCATTAAATATGTATCCTAACAAGCGAGGATGAGGGACAGCTTTGATGTAACATCACTTTTACCGCGACTGTAAAGTATGCGGTCATCTGATATGTGGTAAGCTAGGTTAGCTAGCTAACTGGTTGGAGTTTTGTAGCTAACGCCTAGCTAGCTAGTTACTAACAGTATTTATTTTCATTTTAATCCCACTTGAAACATGTTGGTCGCACTCACTCGGTTTCACAGCATTGGCTGCTGGCTCGTTTTCACGAAGGCGTGCCGCGCAGGTCATCATTAATCATGTTTTACATTTGTTGATAAGTTTTGCATCGATTGTTGTCTCTAATCGTGTTGGCAGGCATGTCGTTTTGCCTCGGGAGTTGGCCAAGCAGGTGCCCAAATCTCACTTGATGTCCGAGGACGAATGGAGGAGACTGGGGGTCCAGCAATCTCTCGGATGGGTGCATTATATGATTCACGAACCTGGTCAGTAGATCGACTCCGCATATTATCAAGCGTCATGAGGTTCCCCACCAGATTCAAAACGTACAGTGTGGATTATGGAATGTCATTAAATGTGTGAAAGCCCGCTTGATTTTAATGTTAAATGATTTTAACTAGGATTTTTGCGATTGTAGGGTTCTATAGCTCTCTTGATCCTTGCACACTCATTTGAACGCTCTTGTACTATTTAATACTTTTAAAAGGTTTGAGCGTGTGGGTAAAGGATGCCAAGCAAGTGTCTTTTGGTTTAAGAAATTATATTGTAAAAAATATAATTTGCACAAAGCACCCCCTAACCACAGCTGATTACACCATACATACTTGGTGTCACATTCTACTTTGTTTTGCACTAGGGCTCTTATGTCTCTTTTTTGCCTTTGCCTGCGGTGGTTCTCACTCATTGGTTAAAAAGCACGTTAAGATGTAGTATATGGAATGGAAATAAAATTGCCCACACATTGCTGAGAACTGGCAAGTCTTGCAAAAAAAAATGTTTATTCCATTTAATAAGGTGTACAATCCAGACACAAAGTGGAAAATGTTTCAGCTTCTTGATATCAATGGCCAAGTGAGGAGAGCACAGACGACAGAACAACCTGAAACATTTGCTCAGTTTGTACTCTAATGGAAGAAACATGTTTTGATAGACTTCTGAGATCTCTGCAATGTGTGGACGATGTGTTTATATATATTTTCATTGTTTTATTAGTCATTACATTTTTATTACAATGTATGTGTGTTGTTTAAGCCTTTTTTCCTGTTTTTATTACTTTTTAGTTTCACATGTCTGCATGAATCTTGTGTGTTGCAGTGCAGCAGTCATTTTTGTCTTTAAAATACAATATATGAATGGTTCATATACAAGTTTTAAAGCTGAAGTATCATACACGTAACTTCCAGCTTTCTGATAAAAAGCCCCTTTCAGACTTTAAGTCTGGGACTCATGTCATGTTGGAGAAAGAATGTGTTTGTAGGAGACTGTAAACACTTTGAATTTTATACGGTTTTGTTCCTCTACAGTGTGGTCATGTGACTACAGAGATGTTAGTTTAGTCTTTTTTTTTTATTTTGTTGACAATTACAATGAACAGTTGTCCAAAGACATTTCTTTAAACGTTTTTAGTTTTTGTTCTCGAATTAAATTATTTAATTTTTGTTCATTTTTGGTTGCTTACCTTTCAGAACCTCACATCCTATTGTTTAGACGGCCCCTTCCAAAACAGTAGGGATAACTGCCACTCTGATCTTCTGGATCCTTCCCATGGATTTTTCTGGTATTCAGTGAATACTTGAGACCTTTAAGTTGACGACCTCCTGTGCATTGGGCTGGATTGTTCTCAGCGACTTCGCTCAGTCAGGGAATCAAGATGATGCACGATGTTCCAGCTCGGAATTCCAAAGACTTTTAAACAAAAATCAAAAAAGATTGTCTGCTGTCTGATCAAGGTGCCTGATTTCCATTATTATTACTTAAATGAACAAGATGCTTGAATTTTGTTGGTGAATCTATAGCATTTTGATATCCAGAAAGTCCCTGTTCTGTGGTCCAAGGGGAAGAACTGTTTTTGGTTTGTTTTTTGTTTGTTTTTGTTTTTACAAAACAAGTGAACTGTTTTTTGTATTGCAAACACAAGGGGTGCACACGGGCAACCAAAGAAACCTTGTGTAGTACAGGATATTTCTCACCTGTTAGCTGGTGAATTGTGTGTGTTGTGGAGTACAGAAAATGCAGTTCTGTGCGTCTCTGACTGCAGAACTTGATTTGGACAAACAATAATCTGTCAAGTTTAATGATTAAATTATTCCCCCTTTAGTGCTGCAACACCTGATTAAAGTTATTGTCTGAGTGATTTACTGGAGGGATGAAAGCCTGACTGGGACATAAACCTGGAGTACCATCACAGCAGCTAACCTTTTAAAATGTCTGATGGATGTAAAAGGTTACAGCAGTACCATGAGCTGTTCCATGAGTGTGGGCCTGATCCTGTGTGCTGATTGTTCTGCAGGTTGTGTACAGTAGGATAGCCGTGCATGATCACCAAAGGACCAACGCTTGTTAGATATGCCTTGCAGAGCAAAAAATGAAAGTTAATTTTCAATAATGTTCAGTTGTGACTGCATTGTCTGTCGGTTGCCATATAGAAAAGACCACAGTTTTCACGTTTTCACCAAAGTTTGACTTGTACTGTACAATTTTGTAATTAAACACCTTTTTCATATTGAACTGTGTGAGTAAAGTTACTTGGAGTAATAATGTCATCTTGTAGCTTGCAGTAGAGGGTGCTGTAGTACCATTTTTAATATTGCTGTCTTGATATTACTCTGCCTCTACGCGAAGATGGTATGACCAGAGAAAATGCATCTCGCATGCATTGGGCAGTGATTGGTAATAAACCATCCAGAACTTCAATTTTATATAACAGGTTAACTTGTGCTAAAGTCTTTGATGGTCTAATAAGGATGCCGTTTCTAAGGATTTTCAATTAAATGTTGAATAACTACCTGCTTTATTGCACATACCTGAACACACTTCGTAATGAGCCAATAAGCTCAATCAAGAAACCTACATCTTTAAAGTTTAGGGTTTGTTTGAAGCTAAAATGCTGATAAGGGCAAACCTGGACACCAACTGTTACTGCAGCAGGGAAAGGAGAGAAGCTTGGTATGAGGGGCTTGGTGCTAGTGCGATTATCAGCTCCGAACACTGGCTTTGACCGTTTCTATTAGTGCTGGGAGGAGGTGAGGTGTGTCTGCAGTGTAGGTGACCCCTCTAAGCTGAGCACGATCAAAAGTCGCATTTGGTGACCGTCACATATAGAGAAACATTTTGTGGCAACTTAACAGAGGATGTCAAAATATGAGAGAGATGAGTGGCCTTGTGCAATTTGGGTGGACATAAATTATTCACATAAGATCACCACTGTGGTGCAGGCTGTTATATGGAGTGATGTTATCAGACTGGGTTAATACCTGCCACCTGACAATATCTGTATGACACTGGGCACTATAATAACGCAATAAAATTTCAATTTCAACAGTACACTTACTGGTTTATTAAACTGATTTAATATTCTATGTGAGTGCATTATAATAACAGAATGTACCATGATGTATATAAAGTGATTCAAAAGCAATGAAATTGCACTAAATTATTTTTATTAAAGTGCAGAAATTTGACGAAAAAAAACTGATGCATCAAATTGGTGCCTCTTGTATTTGGGAACTGTGTTCCTACATTCAGTCCAGAGGCTTATGTATATGGAAAAATATTGGGTAACACTTTCATCTGATTTCTTTGAGTGATTCCCTAAAATGTGGTTAGTGCTATTAAAAACTAATAATAAAACACATATACCTTTGGTTCAGACAGTAGAATAAAGAGCAACACAGTGTACATGAAATATAGGATGAGAGATAAAAGCCTGGTTGGTTGTTCAAGTTTGAATGAAGTACAGATACGGCTAATCCAGATCAACATAAAGACACAAAAGACATTCCTGAACACATCTTGTTTTCTCTCAAGTAAGTCTTGGTGTTTTCTTTACATGTGCCCTGATCATTTAAACTGAGTTTACGTCTCAGTTTAAAACGGGCCAGGAGGCCCTGAAGATGAATCCACTTCCTTCCTGAAAATTTGTTCAATATCACTGGCTTTCAGAAAACAACTTTCCACCATTGGAAAACTGACCGGAGACTTTTTCCATATGTTCTCCAGAAAGAAGGACATCCCTCGTGCTATACAGCCACAACCAGAACAGATCTCTGAAGTCTGAGTGCAGGCAACCCTGTAGCTAGTGCATCCTGGGATTTCACTCCAGGTCACGTTGCTGTGGAAACTCATCGTGAGTGAGCTGAGCCTTCTCAGAGCGCCCCATGTCCATCACAGTTTTCCTGGGGAGGGGGCAAAACACACACACAGGCTCAGCGTTTACCGATCCCACCAGCTCTGATGAAACAGCGGTTTGTTGCAAGTGCAGCGATGAATAATTAATCGTTTTCTTTGCTTAGTCGACACAGGCAGTTAAGAAGCCATGCACAGACAGCGTCTCGGAGAAGCCATGCACAGACAGCGTCTCGGAGAAGCCATGCACAGACAGCGTCTCGGAGAGCTTCGCCTTCACTCGCTCGCTGCCTGGTGCTGGTAGTGAGTTTTGCAGCACATCCGTCACTCATATAGAAACAGGCAAATCCCAACACCACCATAGCGCCATATCAAACAAAAACACCCCACCATAGTGCCATATCAAACAAAAACACCCCACCATAGTGCCATATCATACAAAAACACCCCACCATAGTGCCATATCAAACAAAAACACCCCACCATAGTGCCATATCAAACAAAAACACCCCACCATAGTGCCATATCATACAAAAACCAACAACAGCACTGATTTAAAAAATAAATGTTGAGAAAAATACAAATGAAATTGTCAGAACATATGTTCAAGGAATTGGTGATCTCCCTATTTGATGATTGCAAGACACTTTAGGACTAACTCTGTCCTAACACTTTAGGACTAACTCTGTCCTAACACTTTAGGACTAACTCTGTCCTAACACTTAGCTGTTGCCTTGTTCTACTGGGCTGATTTCTCATTCGGTTTTTTGTTTGTTTGTTGTTTTTTTACTATTATTATTTTATAATGAAGCATATGGTTGTACAGTGACATTTCACCTGTTGTATACTGGTCCATTCGATACATCATATGGCCATTTTAGTTGGTTTGTCGTGCGTCATTGGCGGTTCTTTTGGCATTCCCACTATGGCCCTAGTTTCAGGATTAACCCCAGTGCCGTTGTTCTGAGTAGGCCACACAACAGCAGGTTGTTCTCCTGCTCTGGCAGCCCTGTTCACATACCCATGCCTTCTTCCAGTTCTGAAGCTGTTTGTCGTGCGCAGCGAGTGCATCTCTCCACTGGTTCAGTTCTTTAGAGAAGACATTGGCCTCATCTGCGAATAGCAATAAAAAACATTCTTACCCGAATAGGTAGTGATTAATATGATAGTCGTCAAGCCCTCTAAGAACGGGTTCAAGTGTTGTGGAACAGTGTGATTGGATGTTAAATGATTGGATGTTAAAATGTTCACAGAGTGAATCAATTCATAACTTTACCTCCGCTTCCTTCACCTCTGCTGTTGAGAAGGTCAATTTTTGACGTGTCATTTCCTGATTGGGACACAGCGACACACTGGTAATGGGCGTCTTTACCCAGAGGCTCCTCCCTCACCCAGCTGGTCACAAGTACAGTGTCGGGGGAGAGGGTGTGTCTGTACTCCGAGACGCGTGTGTGGAGTCTCCGCCCATTTGAGTTCCAATGAACGCTAACGTCACTGGGACCTGAAGGACAAATGGCTCTTGCACGTGAACCCAACACAAAGCACAGCACTGCACGCAAACCCACACCTTAATGTCGACTGACCAAACCCGACACGCACAAAGGGGTTGCGTGCAAGTTCAGTCAAATCCATGCGTTCTGGGTGAGCAAGAAAACACGAGCACTTCAAAACCAAGACAGGTTTTGTTGATAATCCGAATAAACTGTAGTTTGGGGGTGGAGCCTGATATTAAGTCACTACTGGAAATCGTCTCATAAGTACTGGATTTTTAAAAACTTTCTAAAGTGTATAATAAATCCCGTTTGATTGCATGCATTTAAAATAGTTTGGGATTGTTGCGTATGTGCTATTTAGTTATGGTTTCCCAAATCAGTTATTTATCTGAGTAAGTAGAAATAAAAATCTGTAAACTCCATTAGCCCTCTGTGTTAGCTAGGAAACTGGAGAAAGGCAGTTTGTAAGACTGTCCAAAAGTTCAGTTTACAGCGTACAAAGAATCAATGAATCACAGCGGTATTAAAAAGAAGATACTCATATTAATGATACTGCACTGAACTGCGACAAAAAATGAAGGTTCAGTGGTTACCTGGTATTAACGAGGCAGAGCAGAAGCACGTCACCACAGGACAACTGACCATTGATTTAAACACTTACATTTAAAAAAGGTCTATTACTTTATTCATAACCTTCTGAAAATGTTTAGCTGGAAATACATTAATTATCTATTATCTAAATACATTAATTATCTGACAACGGTGGACATCCTGTTTACTTCTTTGAACTGTATTGTGGAACGGGGTAGAATATTAGACTAAGATATAATAAAAACGACATGACGGGGTAGAATATTAGACTAAGATATAATAAAAACGACATGACGGGGTAGAATATTAGACTAAGATATAATAAAAACGACATGACGGGGTAGAATATTAGACTAAGATATAATAAAAA
>JAOXYF010000003.1:23755595-23768090 GCA_028565775.1 Sternarchorhynchus goeldii
GTGTTCAGATGATTGTAGGAGGTACTGAGGAGTGCTCTGAGTGTTCAGATGATTGTAGGAGGTACTGAGGAGTGCTCTGAGTGTTCAGATGATTGTAGGAGGTACTGAGGAGTGCTCCGAGTGTAGATCTTGAGACCACTCACCGACCATGACAGTGGTAAAACTCTGAGCGGGGTCAAATGAGCATTTCCCTCTCCCATCCTCTTGCTTGTTAATCAGTCTGAAGTCCTTCAGAGACTGACAAAGGAGGAAGACGGAGAAAGGTTACTGTAAAATCCAATACTTTTTCATTTTCCATTAAAAGAATGTTTCCCTTAATATCTGGTGGTGTAAGAAGATTTCCTGCTGTTCTCTGGTCAGGCCACTGCCCCAGACAACATGGCAATGTGTCTATAAGCAAAGAAAACTGAGAATCAGTCAGCCATCTACTTCAGCATGAAGAGCTTCTGTCTACATGCTAGACAGGAAGATGAGAAGCGAACAGATATGGGGGGGGGGAGAGAACAAACAAACCGAGACATCTAATCTAAATGGAACAGGACAACGTCCACAGTGCATAAGAACAGACCACACTGACTAACCAGACTCTGTAAGCCTCTGTAGAGGGTTTAGTCACTGAAATGATTAGTGTTCCAAGATACTGGCCCAGGCTGCCCTGGGGGAAGATATGCTTGCGGTGTCCACGTTGCAGTCAGCCAGCGAGAGGTTAATTGATCTTAGTTTTTTCCGCAGGCTGATCCCACTTTTGGCTTTTCTCTACCCTGTCAGAGTACGGATGTGTTCTGGAACCAACCAACCCGGTGCAAGACAAAAGACTGAAGGTCAGTAAAGCTGAAAAAACACTTCCGTGGAAATCAGAGTCCAAAAGGCAGGCCTGTTCACTAGAGTTTTGTTTTTAACCTTCTCTCTTCTAACAGGAAAGGATTATTTATGAAGAGGAAGAGGTTATTCTGACCTTAAATGTACTGCTGGAGTGAAATCAATTCCACCTTCTTGATTGATTGGCAGTAAATGTGTACGTATAGATCAGTTATGCTTGTTATTGGGCAGAGCAGTATGAGAATGTGCCTTCCATTCCACATATTACACCAAGAACACTCTAGAAACTTCACAGGCTATGAGCCCTGCTCAAGAAGAACTACAATACAGGCCTCTAAAGATCCTGGAACTGATTTGTACAGCTGAAGTGAATGTTTGCACACACCAGGTAATCGCAGACTGGCTGAAACGCGTGTGTTCCACAAACATACAGACTGTTTCCGTCAAAGGCCTGCAGAACCCGGATATGGTTTTGACAGTCTGTCTGTAACATAGAAAAACAAATGCTCAGAAAGCAAGGAAAACCGTAGCAGAACCAATATTCTTCCTCACAAAATAGATTTGATTAGGTTCTGTTTTTGTTTGTTTAAACCATACCTCTTTCGACTTCCCTTTTAAGATGCACTTGGTCATATGGCTCTCTGGAACTTTCCATACTACCTTTAAAGTCACACAAAGAGAAAAACATTGTAATACCTGCACAACACCGGCCCCCACGGAGACACCTGCCCATTAAAGAACGTTAATCTTAAGAGCATTTAACCTTGTCACAAGTAGTTTAAGTTTAACTTTAAGAAAACAAACATGAAGTATGTTTCACAAGTAAGCTTCTGTTCCAAGAAACTCTAAGGTAGTGTGTGTAACCCTGCGTTGATAAATGAGAGCCTTTGTCAAGCCTCTGGCATTACACACGATAAAGCACAGAACTACCCTCACCTGGTTGTTCTTCACAGACACGTTGTTGAGGCTGAGTTCAAAAATGGTCTCCCTGGCACCGACAAACACAGCATCCCTGTCCTCACTTAGCAACAGTGTTGAGTAGTTGAGGACACCCGGCTCTGAGAACTCCACCAAGCGCACATCTACACACACACGCACACACACCACCTGAGGTTAAAGGAAAGCTTCAGTTTCCAAGAAAGGAAAAACTGGAGAGAAACGAGAAGAACTGCAAACTAGAAAATGAAACATTCAGCACAAAATGATCAGCAATCTTGGCAAGTGTGTGAAGGGCATCAGTACCCGACAGTCTGATACTGGTGTCCGAAAACACTCGCTTCTAAATGTGCACTTCCTCTAATCTGCACAGGTGCACTTCCTCTAATCTGCACAGGTGTATGTACAACACTGACTAGATAAAGGACAGCAAATGACTGTGTCTGCTTGAGCTTTCACCACATAAAATTCTTTAGCGAGTGCATGTATGTGCAAATAAGAGAGGCACACAGGAGAGAGACAGAGCAAGAGACAAAAACAGAGACAGAGGGAGAGAGACAGAGAGCGAGACAGAGGGAGAGAGACAGAGAGCGAGACAGAGGGAGAGAGACAGAGAGCGAGACAGAGGGAGAGAGAGACAGAGAGCGAGACAGAGGGAGAGAGAGACAGAGAGCGAGACAGAGGGAGAGAGACAGAGAGCGAGACAAAAACAGAGACAGAGGGAGAGACAGAGAGACCCACAGACACCATACTGCGATCCCAGGATGTTCAGTTCAGCAGGATGTTTGTCTCGCTCGGTGCAGAGGGCTGCTAGTTACAGTCACATTTCTTTCAACCTTTCTGTGTGCGCGCCCGTTTAAGAATGAGAAGATTTGCATGAAAGTGACAGAAAGTGTACAACACAAAACACGCTGTAGCGCGACAGGTGTGTGTGCGAGAGAGCAAACACGCTGAAGTGTGTTTATGTGGGTGTGATGCAGTGAACTGCAGGCTGCTGACAGCAGTGTGTTCTGGGCTTTGTGACATGTATGTGCGTGCGCTACATGCCTGTACGCAAGATTATTGGGTTTCCCCAATCTGGCTACACATACTGAAAAGTACAGATGTTTGTGTTTCTCACACACACATGTCAATCTTATTCTTGTGTGCCACTTCCTGTAACATAAAAAGATACGTTCCAACTGCCTCTGAATGGTGCACACAAGAGCGGTAGACGAGCAAAAAGAACACCACAGGTGGCAGAGAACAGGAAAGTGCTGAGAACACTTGGCAGCTACTCAGGACGAGGATTCATTGTTCAGATGCTGTCAAGAAAAGCCAAAAGCAGAACTCCAACAGTTCATCCATGAAGCAAGAATTAAAGTCAGCCCGTCTAAACCAGCGGCCCCTACCCCCACAGGACGAAAACCACTCCACATGCGTCACAGTGCCTCAAAGCTACAAACCATCCCAGTAGCTGACCATCACATTCTAGAACCACTGAGAGAATTCTAGAAACTATGTCGAAAAGCATTTTCCTGCTCACATAACACAGATAAGGTTTAAAAGAAAAAAAAAAAAGATCAATCAAACGTGTTGGTGCAGGTCTTCTGTTGGAACTGTGGAACTGACCAAGCACTGGAGCCTCTGATCATCAGAGCAGTTTTCTAGAGAGCAGTCTGGAATCTCTGAGCACTGCATAATCATCTCATCACACATAAAGAAAGAAATAACGAAGCAAAGGTTCAGTGTCTAGTAAAAGTGAGCAAATTCAGCTGAAAGTACCTTCATGTCTCCATGAACTCCTGGCAACACTTGATGGTCCATGAGCAGAAACTTCCAGAAGCAATCCCAGGAAGACTCCCAACACACTAAGAGCCATGTTAGGCTCTGGAATCTTGGGTAGTGTGAGGTTACCTCTGCAGGACACAGATGCAGAGAGGAGGTTAAAGCAGACAGAGAGAAAACCTGTGCATTAGATGAAGACAAGGTTAAAGAGAGAGAAATCGTGCACCACCTGTGCAGCACACTGAAACAATGGCAAAACATCAGTCAACTGGAGCTGCAAAGGCTTCACATCCTCCGATTTTGAATGTATGGAGTTTATTTTTTGTCCCCCCTCCCCAGCAAAAGCTTCCAGTCTCCCTTCCCCCTTTCAAAGTAAATACAGAAAAAAAAAAATCACACTCCTATTCATTTCACACAGGACACCATTAAATTGTAAACCATTAAACTGTTGGCTCAAAACAAAGCTCACTGCATATTTCTGATGGCTTATTTCTAAGCATAGTTAACAGTCAGAAAGAGAAAATATTTAATAATATTAATGTCTTCATTAGTAACAAGAGGACATTGCAGACTGAGCACATAATTATTTAGGAATTTATCCCCAAATAGTTCAAACCAACCCAAAGGTGTTTTGCTCCTTTGTTTACTATGTTCCAGAGTTCAGTAGAACATTGTGCAGTTTTCTCTGATTCATATCCCTAGCTAAGTTAATTCATCAGAGCGTTTATTAAGCATCTTCAGCTTGGCTGTTCCACAACCAACAGTGTAAATATGGTGTTAAAACTTAAAAGGAATGGTCCACAGCACCTCTAACCCACCGAGCCTTGCCCACAGAGAGTTAAGCGTTACCCGTCATTGTCACCGGTTCCGTCCTTGGTGAAGAGTGACGTTTGGCACAGTGCCTCGACTCCCTGGTACAATTATGATCCAGTCTGAAACATTTAGATTCCTACCAGGCTAATCGGAGCCGCGAACATCTTTCCCCCTCACGACACGATGCCGTGGGCTAAGTTGTGGCAGCTGAAGAAACGTCAGTTCCCACTTGGTTACGCAACGTTTAGATGAAATGACCTGGCCTCGGGCCACGTGCGGGGGTTCAAACAGAAGTCAGGGCGCATGTGACGCCGAAATTAGCATTGGGGAGAAAAACAGTTAACGTGCAAGCGCGCACTTTCCTCTCCCGCATTTCAAATGTTGCTGGGAAAAGTTTCGTTTCTGCTGCGAGGAAGTCGGCGCAGTTGAATTCTGCACGTCTAAGGCGAACGTCTCTGGCACGCAGCATAATACCACGAAACTCAAACGCCTATACAGACACGGCAAATGTCGATGGAAGAGTAAAAGCAAGGCTTTCGGATTCCGCTTACGCTTCACGAACGATTTGATTGAATTTCCTGGCTCGTTGCTCACCTCTCTGAGATTTAGGCCAGAGTTAGCGTGTCCCCTCTCGCGGCCTCCGCAGTAGAACAGCAGCAGGGGTATAGGAGCGGTCACTAACACAGGACTATTATCCACCCAAGGCACTCGCGGTTTAAAGATTACACCTGAGATAACAGTTCCCATAGCGACTATTGTTTGTCCCTTTCAAAATGAGCCAAGGCTTTCTGCGTGAGAAACGAGCGATTGTCGTAGAAATAATAAAAATGAAAAAACGAAACAAAATGGTTTAATACTCTTAGAATTAGGGAATAATATATATATAAAAAGACAATAGTCGTGTTTGGTGCATTAGATTTTACATTCACAGTGTATCTTCAGCTGTCATCACTACAATAGTCTTCATGGAGGCGTGACAGATTTAACGAAGCGCGTTCTGACAAGCAAAACTGACATCGCTATTCACTAGATGGAAGTTTAAACACCATATTTTACGCTCATATATTTTAATTAGATTAGAAATAGAACATCCTGAAATCAGTTGTTAAAACACTGAAACGTGTTTCAAACGAAAAAACATTTCCACTGCTCATTCCAGCACATGTATTGTGACTCTACCCCATTTACCCCTTGCCTAAATAACCCATTCGCATTCAAACGCATTATCTGATCGCAGCTCACATGCTTGAACTCAATACCACACCTCCATTATGTGCGGATTCTGTTCTTGAGCTCGCGCGAAAAGAGCGGGCTCCACTCTTGCACGTTATACGGTGCGTCTGCGGCATTAGGCTTCGGAGACCCAGTGTCTCGCTCTATAGGGGCGACGTGCGAACCCCAGACTCGGAAAGGGGACCGCAGCCTACCCAAACAGAGACGCACGCTCAAAGAGACGGTTCGATAACGCCCATGTACAGAGAGACGTACAATGGCGCCCCCGGGATGGTTTCCAGTTGAAATACGAGAACATAATAGCCCACGCATCGTCTGTGAGAATTCAATGCCTTGAAGGCATTTTTTTATACAAACAATAGGGATATGCAATCCTAATAGAAGTTACAGGTAGCACGTGCGATGAAACGGAGATCTCGTTTAATTTTTACAAACTCCACACTGAAGTTTGAGTTTGCTTTCGTAGACCAGCATGTTTCCGCTGAGAATGTCTTTTTATCTTTCGGTAAGCGTTTTCGATCACAGTTATGCAGCGGCCAGATGAGGTCTGTGTTTGTACTGTCTGGGAGTATGCGCGTGGGCGCTTCATGTCCAAGCGATGAACGTCATCGCGTGTCACGCGGAGAGGAGAAAGGTACTGTGTATGCGATCTGGTGGAGCAGGTTTTAGGTTTCTACAGTTTAGTGAAAAGATTTCAACACGTAGAGATAGGAGGGCGAGTCTGGCCTACATAAAACACCAAAAGAATAAAATTTCCTGCTCCCTTGATAAAAAAAAAAAACTATTAAAGGAACCCTTTACATTTAATATACAGAGAACAAATGGATACAACACAAAAGTCATAACAGAGCACTACAAAGACGCAAAGCAGAAGATCCAGGCAGGTGTAAACACCCCTCCTCCCCCTCCATAATCTCATCCATCTCGTTCTACTATTGCCCCATGTTTCAAATACAAGAACCAAGCTTTCAGAATGATGTACAGAAGAAGGGAGGTGAGGTGCACGATCGGAGCGGATCCCAGCCAGTGGAACCAGGCGCCCATCGCCATGGCAACTATATCATGGGAGATAATCATCGTCGTCCTCACTGTAATCATCTGCACGTCGATTTAAAAAGTAAATAAATAAATAAATGACTTGGGAGGATGGAATCTACCCCAGGCTCAAGAAGAGGCTTGTCAGCTGTATCTGTTTAAAATTTCCCTCCTCTATCCTGCAGGAGGGAAAATCCATAGCATTCTCCACACAAAGGCTCACAAAGCACAGATCCACTAGACACTCAGTCACCCAAAACCACTAATGTAGCTACCGCAGAATGAATTATAATGCAAAGACTAAAGTCTCTTTCTAATGCTAGCAAGTCCCTGCTGTTTAATTCACCGTTTGGCATAAATGTACTTTCAGGTGGAATCCTTACAGCAAGCGTGTTCACATATCTCCTCTCTCAACAAGCACATCATTAAAGAGCATCAAACAAAGGCAGATGTAAAGACTGAACCTGGACCACAATGAAACCAAATGACATCAGAGTGAGGGTCTGGTTACTCCAGTACCCTCCAGGGAACTCTGCAGGACCAACATGTCAGAACACACACACACACACACACACACACACGTAGCAAATCTTATGAACCAAAACGGGAGTACATCATGCCTTCTTGGAACCTTTCAATGTGACAGTATAGACTAATCAAACCCTGAGCTAAAGCAGGCCAAGGTAGTCAAGCTCAGATGAATGGATGACTTGGTTTGGAAGACCACCAAGTCCAGCTCCCCTAAGACTCTATTAAAGCTACAGTCATAAACCTTGCAAGAAGTTAGCTAAAGCTAACTGGAGTGTGTGCATTATAAAGTGTCCTTGGGTTTGAGAAAGGCACTATATAAATGTAACTTCATTCATTCATTCATTCATTCATTCATTCATTAATGTTTTGAAACTCTCAGTCAAACCGCCCTCCCCTTAAATGTTTCCTCCAAAACTGAGCAGACAACACATGACTGACCATAGAAATGCCTCTCTGTCTTGACTGGACAGATAACGTATGCTCTCCCTTTGGTCTTAGTAAGTACTGGTGCAGAAGAAATTTTAATGAATTGTAGCTGATTAATTGTAGACCAGAAAGGGAGTTTTGTGGTATAACTTGCTGCGTCAGCCTCCCTGTGTTGGTCAGCGAGAGGAATGGCTTCACTGTCGACATGTTCAAAGAACACAGTGCTGTTGTGTCTGGGCCCACGGTGGAAAGGCTGACCTTTCCGAGGCTGCTTGATGCATGCTGTGTTCAGCACCTGTTTGACCCACAATGCTCCCTACAGACCTGAAAACACAACGGGTCACTGATACTGGCACCAGGCCTGCTGGGATGTCATGTGACTTCTCAAAACATTCAGTTACTGCCAAACTCTTTCTTTCTCTCTCTCTCTCTCTCTCTCTCTCTCTCTCTCTCTCTCTCCCTCTCTCATGCGCACACACACACACACCCTCTCCACAATCTCAGCCCATCTCTCCCCTTTCCGCAGCTTTTAACGGCACTCTTGGCGCTTGTTCAGATGGCACCAGGCATCGTCATGGTGCCACTCAGCTACGATCCAAAAGCCTTCCCACAGTCTGCTTTCCCACTGTGGCCACTGAAATCTCCCACAGTCCCTCACTATCTGAAGAGCTGTGTGTGTGTGTGTGTGTGTGTGTGCGCGCGCATGCTCACTCTAGGGACACTTCCTGCATCACAGATCACTGTTTGATTTGTGTTT
This sequence comes from Sternarchorhynchus goeldii, assembly GCA_028565775.1. Taxonomy (NCBI): domain Eukaryota; kingdom Metazoa; phylum Chordata; class Actinopteri; order Gymnotiformes; family Apteronotidae; genus Sternarchorhynchus; species Sternarchorhynchus goeldii. Next base: position 23,763,913 of record JAOXYF010000003.1, read on the forward strand.
GGGCTGTTCCACCTGACGGAGAGCCTCAGACAGTGCACAACAAATACGAGAAGAAAGAGATATCTGCTGGTGTGTGTGTGTGTGTGTGTGTGTCCCAATCACTAATCTCAGCTGCGCTTTGCTCTTCTGAGTCACAAACACTTTGAACTTTGATAGGTGACCTCTCCGACCTTCGGTCCAGGAAGTACTTCATGTGTGTGGATGAGAGTAGAAGAGGAGGAAGAGAGAACAATGTAAGGGGAAGAAGGGAAGAAAAAAAACCATGAAACCCTCTTCCAGTCTGAACGTAATTCAAAGCACCACAGAGAAGATGAGAGACAGTGCTGTATGGTAGAGGTTGGTAGCCACGCGTGGGGCTGTAGTGGAACACACTTCACTGACCACCAGCTCTTTGCTTCTCTGCTCTGGCAGGAGATCTGAAGAAATGTTCATGACATCATTCGAAACAGGTTTGGGGATTTAGAACAGAGTTGGTGTGAAAAGCCAAAATATAACCAAGAAAACAAAGAGTGAAAAAATCATGCATCACGCATGAAGGATGGTTCATGCTCAGTGGCTGTGTTTATGCACGCTTTCTGGAAGCTCACAGATGTGGGCAAAACATTAAGTCTTCAGCTGCCGGGGGGACGGAGGGTTTGTTATCTACCCCCCTCCCCCCCTCCCTCTGTCTGTCTGTCTGCGTCCTAGCAGTGGTTTTAAAAACCATCTTCTAACAGTGCGTGAATTAATGAACCACACAAACCACTCTGTTCTTTATCACAAAAAGCAGGAAAAATGAGCTTTTGAGTACTGAAGGGTTACATGATGAAAGGAATTCTTGAGCAGAGACGGCACTTCTGATATGCTCCAGGACTGTTGACTCAACAGCAACTGTCTGAGCGGCTAAAACATGAAAGAAAGCTAAACAAATCTGACTTGTAGATATTAGGGTTCGCCAGCTCGCCTGTTCCACTGGGCAACAACCAGAAGAGAAAAACAAATCACTCGGTGGTAAAAGTATCGGGCCTCGTGGTCCAGTACGTCGGAGCTTGTAAAATGACAACAGGGGTAGTTCTGTAGCGCTAGGCACCAGCAGTGCTTCTCAAAGTACACAAAATAGATACCTTCACATCTAATTACAGCACTGGGACATGGTGGTGAGCTGGGCCAGGACTAAAGTAACCACACGAAAGGCAAAGGCAGGGTCAGCTGCAGTAAAACACTATATTTAGTGTCCAAAACACAATTTCCCATATGCTGCTCACGCGAGCTTAAAGAGAGGAAGGAGGAGGATGAAGATGAAATGATGAAGGGGGAGATGGGGGGGGGGGGTCTGTAAACAGAGAGGTTGCAGAAGTGTGTGGGTTTCTCTCTCTTGCTCTCCTACATAACCACAAAAACACACACACACACACACACAGTTTCTTTTACAAAAAAAATAGCTCACAGGTGTGTTTTGCTATTTGCTGCCTCTTGCTGGCTTAGAAGACAACGACTGTTACGTTTAAACTTGTGTGTCTGCTGAAGCAAGAAGCTGTGATGGTTTACAGAGGTCAAATGTCAAATTCTACAGAAACACACAAGCCTTCCAGCTGAAAAAGCACAAGAGAAGGAAAAGCGAACATACATTTAGAGCATTTTTGGAAGGCAGGGGGAAATTCTCCAATACGCCCAGCACTCAGCCCTGTTACGGCCATGTGCCAAAAAACACGCATGAATATGACAAAGCACACGTAGCGACACGTCACCTCCGTCGCCAGCCTGACCTCCTTCCACGTGACAATGAGTGGCTCTGACACGCAGGTGCTGCTCTGTGGAACAGGTGGTAGAACATGGCAGCAGTAGGGAGGTCAAGGCAAGAATCTGGGCCAAACCCAGACCACAGAATCAGTGCCTTTTCAAATCAGCTTGGAAACACCATGGTGCTATAGGTCAGGATCTTTGACAGATTTTCCTGGTAAAATATTCTTTTAGAAAACACTTTATGAGCATTATTTTGGTTTTCATATGTTTAAAAATGCCTTTCAGACACAAAATACAGGTTTTACTTCAAACCCAAAAAGTGTGTGTGTGTGTTTCACCGGTTTTTAGACGTCCCTGTAAGAGGCCAGTCCTCAGATTAAATCCACCCATTGGCTGCGACACCGTAAGCCCCTCCCCCTTAACTGTCCAACAGCCCCTGACTTTAAGAGGTGCTAGTAAAAAACACCACTACTTCCTGATACACACTCACACACAGAGCTGTTAATAAAAACCCTCAGAAATGAAAAACAGGAGCAGATGCACAACACAGACACAAACAGCTAAAGAAAACACTGAAACATTAAATATAAAAAGGAATAAGAGTAAAGGGAAGTGTGTGTGTGTGTGTGTGTGTGTGTGTTTCTACTGCTCTCCACAGCACTATTCTAAGACTCGGTAAAGATCAGAGGCAAAAATCACAGGCCTGAGCTATGATGTTCTACCGCAGGTGCCTGTGCCTGTGTGTATGTGCGTGTGTGTGTGTGTACGCACACGTGTGCATGTGAGAAAACTTTGAAGACTATCAAATTTAACTTTGGGATGGCCAGATTACTTTAAGAGAGTGCCAGTTATTGTGATCCGTGTGTGTGTGTGTAACCTAGAGGGCTTTAGTTTCCAGTCTTCACACACACACACACACACACACACACACACACACACACACACACAGTGTATAAATGAGTGCACCAGAGCAGGCAATGGCATTTAAGAGGGAATCAGTTTTCCAGGGCTTCCTTCCTCACAGAGGCCAGGCATTGCTACACAACTAAAGAGAGGTGTCCTGTGACACACACACACACACACACACACACACACGAAGAAACTTTTAGAGTGTAGCCAGTGCTGTGATTCCTCTATTGTATTGCTGTTATGCTGAGGTACTCTCCTGCTATTGTGAGACCTTTACAGAGTCCTGCACTTCCCTCTGAACCAGGGGGTTCAAATTTAACACCTGGGGATTCACTGCACTGGGAGGACTGCAGAACCGCAGAGCTTTTCCCAGCCCAAGGGGGCATTGGGGAGGAGGGAGAGGGGTGGTACAGTGTCTAAAACACACACACACACACACACACACACACACACCCACCCACCCTATAAACCAGCCTTCTCTCAACAAGCCAAATTAAGTACATGCTGTAAACACAGCAATTTTCCCCCCCATGATGGATCAACTCATTTGCCACTGGCAGAGTCACACTGAATGATCAGGCTGCTCCGTCATTCCGTAACAGAGCGATCGGGCCACGGCTGGCTCCTGCTCCCTGGCCTTTCAGAGGTGCACTGGAACGCCACATTCACACAGGATTTAGGGTCACTACACACAAAAGCCTCCCAACTGCGGCTCAGCTGGGAGAATCTGCCCTCCGCTGGCAGGAGCAAAGAGCCTGGCCAACTCACCCTGGCAGTGATGCCCAGAAAAAACCCCAAAAACAAAAGCCCCTCATTTCACACACAGGAGGGGAGAATGGGAAAGAGTGAGCATTACAATAAAACAATTAAACAGAGCCTTTCAGCCAAAGAGTGGCGAGGAATAAGTGTTTTTAGGAAAATGTTATAAAATCTGGCTCAGGACACGTGGAATGAAGAGGTGATGTGATCTGTAGATAAACGTGTAAAGGTGTAGCTGATAAACGTGTAAAGGTGTAGCTGATAAACGTGTAAAGGTGTGGTGTACCTTGTAAGCTGCTATGCACTATGTAGTCTGTAGTCCCCCCCCCCCCCCGGGGGCTAAGGAAATTATCTTAGCATGACAGCAGGAGGGGAGTGAGGGAGAGCATGGTTAATCAGACAGAGCATGGTTAATCAGACAGACGAGTACAGAAGAGGAGGGGAGTGAGGGAGAAAGCTTCTGACCTGTAACTGTTCCACGATGTTCAACTAGACGAGTGAATCCTGGCTTCAGGGAGAATTATAAAATCCACCAACTAGAGAAACAGACAAACAGAGACACAGAGAGGGGGATACAGAGAGAGAAAGGGATGGCAAAACATCAGGGTTATTATGAATCTTACTAGTGATGGGTTGTTATGACAACAGGACATGGAGCAACATCAAGCTGAGTCTAATATATACACATCACATGATCAGGACAGAGAGGTGGAGTCTAATATATACACATCACATGATCAGGACAGAGAGGTGGAGTCTAATATATACACATCACATGATCAGGACAG
>JAOXYF010000003.1:23768190-23792158 GCA_028565775.1 Sternarchorhynchus goeldii
AGAGGTGGAGTCTAATATATACACATTAACACGCACACACTCACGACGCATGCATGCACGCACACACACACACACACACACACACACACACACACACACACACACACACACACACACACACACACACACACACACGCATGCACGTGCACATGTACACACCCGCGTTGCACGACTGAAGCATGCTAAATGAAACCAGCAAAGGAGGAGCTCAAATAAATTTAAATAAACAAACCTTTCCAAGTTCTTGCATAACGGATTTATAGAGAAATAAGGATTTATAGAGGAGCAAAGTTATGGTTTGCAGGTGCAAATTCTTTCTAAAAGCAGTGAGATTATATTCCTGGCATTCCTTGGTGCCAAGCAAAACCTTCTGGGTTTTAAAAGCCCAGGATCGTTAGGTGGTGCCAAGCCCCGCACCCCAGCCTGAACCTCCACCCAAACACTCCATCATCAGGACAGAAAAAGGAACGGACACTTTTCCTCGTGGTAAACAACCTGTTGCTAGAGGCACACATTTGCGCGCACACACACATGCAAACGCAGAAACAGAAACAGTCAGTCGTCCGAGCAACGGTTACAAACCCCCATTGTTTTCTAAGTACATGCAAATCAGAAATGTTTTCAGGGTGATTGGGAGGAAAATGGAGCCACTTAAGCAAGCAATCCAGATTACGCCTTCATTAGGCTTCAGTGAGGACATCAGTGAGCAGTAATAATCGCCCTCGGACACTGATCTGACATCAGTATAGGACAACAACAACAACAACAAAAGAAAACACATTTAAAGTGCTCTAGGAAGGACAGGCTGATCAGAGATCTGTACAAGGGGTCAACTGGCCTGTTGTGAGAGGGAGATCAGAGTCTATGAGGTGACAGATGGTAACTATCCCCCAGCACACGTGTGACAGGTTAGCGAGCATGTCTGGGAAGAGCCTGCTTGCTGTGTGTGGTGATGTAGCAGAGATGGTGGTTCTGTGAGGTGAGCAGGAAGAGCCGTCTGGGTTCACGGCCCACGTTCACACTTCAACATCTCCAAGAGGCCTAAGAAAAAAAATGGAAGAAACTGGGTCCAGAGGTTGAGAGGAACCAGGGACTTAATGAGGGACGGAACCAGGGACTTAATGAGGGACGGAACCAGGGACTTAATGAGGGACGGAACCAGGGACTTACTGAAACACCACGAAGATGATCTGGGGTTGACAAATGCAATGAAAGCTGACCTAGGGTCAAGTTTTACCCTTCAACTGGTAGATTCCTGGGGTAAAACTCAACCAGCCCTTTCAGTTGTCTGGTAAATAAAGCCATGATGCAATTATTTCTCACACGCCAGTCCCCTTGTCCTGGGTCCCCAAGTGCCTCAGCAAGTCACCATTGTCCTCCGTTCGACATCTCACAGGTTCACACACACACACACACACACACACACACACGGCTCGCCCTCTTTCACACACACACATACGGTCCGTCACGTCAGGTGTCAGCTTCTCACTCTCATACAACTATCAAAAACTCTGGCAGGGGCACTGACAGGACCTCCAAATTGATGAGCTAGAGGTCAAAGTTCAAGTCCCATCCTAAAGCTGGCGGAAACGCACTGACGCGACTTCATTGGGCACACACAAAACGTGTCACCCACGTCCGACGTGACTCATTCTAAACCACGTTGGCCGCCTTCCCTCGAGCCCTCCCCTACGACAGGGCCCTGCGACACAGGAAGAGGAAGTGCCCGTGTCACAGGTCATGCTTTTCATAATGGCCGATCTCATTTATTACTGCAGCGAGACAATGGTTGGATTGTGCGTGGAGCGATGGCCGTACAATGACGAAGCAAACAGAGCTGCACTCGAATGCGAGTCGACCGCTGTTATTCTGGACACAACGGCACCTCCAGCTCTGAGGCCTCAGCGTGAAAGTCTTGAACCATCACAGCCCCACCTGCTCGTGCGCGAGTCGATTCACTGCGCACCACGGGGGGACACATTCTGAGGTGGCGGAGTCTCTTTTGGGACACCAGAGGCTGTCTGAACGTTTAAATCAATATTTACAGGAGGCCTTTCAGAGCCTAGAAACATCTGATAAACTAGAGAGCATCGAAAGAAAAGTGTGAGAAAAGAGAAGAAGCTGAGTTAGAGAAGAGAGGAGTGAAGGAGGGAGAGAAGAGATGGAGGGAGTGACAGATAGAAAGGGTTGGAGGTGTTGGAGGTGTTGGAGGTGTTGGAGGCATTAGAGGGATTCATGCATGAGGGTTTGAAAGCACCTTAGTGTGGGCGGGTCATTGATGGTGGGCTGGGTCACTGAAGAGGATTACAGGGCTTTAATACTCAAAAATACACTAATACAGAAAATTACACTTGTGGCAGAAGCACGTGTGTCCAAGTACAGATGCTGTACTGTACAAGTGGGCCTTTAAGCAGAAACCCCAAGGGTTCAAAACTGCTCTATAGCACAGGGCCCACAAACAGTAGCTCTAGCAAAGTGAATAAACAAAACCTACCAGGAAGAGGATTTTCCTCTGCTCCTCCCCTACCACAGCCGAATTCAGATCAAAGAACGTTGGAGGGCAACGTTTACCCAGCTAACTGGTTTATGTGAAAAGCTTTATAAAAAGATCAAAGCTGACCATTTCAACTAGTTTTGTTGCGCTTTGCATTCACAAATAAACAGACAAAACAAAACAAACCTTTGTGGATTTTTGCAATAGCCTTCATCACCTCCTGAATCTACAGCAATGAATGTAAACACAAACACACAGGCCCAGTCCTGCCCATCAGAGGGGGGGGGCTTGCACTCACTGCCTCCTGCATTTTCAGTACAGGACATCAAGGGAGAGTGAGCGAGGAAAGGAGGAAAGAGGGAGAGGAAGAGGAGGAGAGAGCGCACGAGAGTAAGTGAGAGGAGGAGAGGAGAAAGAGGAGGCGGGAAAGGCAGAGAGGAGAGAGAGAGAGAGAGATTATGAAAGAGATTAATGTAGAGAGGGAGTATGAGACGGTGCTGGAGATGAGGAGAACACTGGAGTGCTGGGGAAGCCCTCTCTGCCCTTTGTGAACAGTGGCAGGTGAAGTACAGTGTGTGTGGCACAGCGACCAGCAGAGCAAAGACTCGAGAGAAACATGAATCTTAAGCAGTCTGATGTAGAGGCAGGCTTTGTTCACGCTCCAATCTCCAGACCGACCCCCCCCCCCTCCCTCTCTCTCTCTCTCTCTCTCTCTCTCTCTCATCCTTTTGGCAGGACATTTATCATTCTTCTACGCCAACAATTGCACAACAACGCAGGCCAGCACGGGCAATACAATAGACGACTAAATCGGGGGCCTCCGTCAGCCACTTGCAATGGTTGCTAGGATACCTTTGATGCTCTGGCGAGGTTGTCCAGAAGCTCATCCCTTCTTTGCTAGGAGTATGGCTCTGGTAGGGGTCAACATTCGTCGCTGCTGGAGGAAGACAGCAGGGAGGCAGAAGGACTGGATTTTGGACCCCCATTAAAGTGTAATCTGCACTGAGACACTTGTTTAGGGCAGGGCTGATCCAACACTTGATTCCTTACAAGGAGTAAGGAAATTGTATAAGAATATGCATGTGTGTGTGTGTGTGTGTGTGAGAGAGAGAGAGAGAGAGAGTGATTGCACAGCATTAAGTGCCTTCATTTCAAAGTGCTGACCTCTCATCCTCACGCCAACCTGGTCATCAGGGAAACCCACAACCATCCAACTGTCCCTGGCTGACATGGAGATGGTTCTGGACCACCACACTACCCAGCAGCCCACACAGAGAAACACTAGAGAACACCCAGGACCCAAAACACTACAGAACACCCGAAACATTCAGACCTAAATCTCAAACACTCTCACCCTTCAATAACCAGAGACTCAGCCACTAGAAAAGGCCTGGCATTACCCCATGTCCACACCACCTCTCTCCCTCTCTCACCATCAGCTGACAAACAGCGATTCACTGTCCCTCCAGTGTCCCACATTCTCCCGATTGTCCCTGTGAAGAGCATCCCCACCGCCCCCCGAGTGGATGGAGGCATAAACAGGCATCAGCTCTACCCCAAGCAGCCAAGCCAAGCCCCAGAACAACAGAGCAGCCAGCCAGCATCAAAGAGGCCACGCTGGCCCATGAATCCATCTCATGCTGGTCTCAGAACAGCATCACTGGGTCCATCATACTGACTCCTGATGGGGCTTTAAGTTGAAGCAACTGTTCCTGGATCAGCAGGAGGAGGAAAAGGCGAGGCGGACGGTTTCTAACGGCGATCAACAAACACAGATCAGCCAGAGTGGCATGCAAATCAAGCTTCATGCAAATTTCATGTTCTTGGTGGGGCCCTGATGGGGTGTTATGTGCCTGTACTGCACTTTTAGGCGGTCGTGAGATTTGCCCGAGCGCGGGGAAAGGCGTTAGCTGCACGTCTGATTTCCACGGTGCCATGCACTGAGCTCATGCAGGAGAAGACAGGAGTTTCTTTATTAGAACGGAACGCAGCTGGACATGGGAGACAAACAACAACTTACTTGTACGTCATGACGTCGAGAGGAGAGTAGTGATTCATTAAAGAAAAGTTCCCTCGCGATGCAGGTCTTAGACGGCCAAGGAAGAGGTTTCACCAGCTCGGACCTGGAGATGGAAAACACACCCTTCAAAGATCAAACCCTCACACACGAAACACACCGACGGTCCAACAGATCACCAATGGATCGACAGATCTGTACATGCATACACAGGAAAACTAACAACACACACTGCAGATGGTTCCATGCATGGAGAACACAGCACCTGCACCTACAGTCATGCACCAACCTCCAACCAAACGAGCATTGCTGGCACGGCCTGAACACCACCGCATGCCCCTCTCTTACTCAACACCACCACAGCTACCACACAGGGTCATGCAGGAACACAGTGGAGCTCAGGACCAGTGTAGGGATAACATACACACACACACACACACACACACACGTATGCACACATGCACAGACTCACACACAGTCACACACACACACACACACACATAGGCATGTACACAGGCACGCCACACACCCTTGCTTCTCACATTCTGTCAGCCCAGCTAAGGAGACACAGGAGGGAGGCAGTACAAGCTTTTTTTGGGGGGTGGGGGGATGGGGGGGTTGTTCTGTTGTCATGACAACCACAGAGCCTGGCAGAAAAAAAAAGTGTCAAGGAATCCTGGCACTGCAGACCGAGAGAGACAATATTATGGTCTGAGTTCTTCTTTTTTGTGGAATGGGGGTGTTATTTCTCCTTTTCTGTAGTATGGAGGTGTTATTTCTCCTTTTCTGTAGTATGGAGGTGGTATTTCTCCTTTTCTGTAGTATGGAGGTGGTATTTCTCCTTTTCTGTAGTATGGAGGTGGTATTTGCTACCTACAATTTCTTCTTTTTTCCATCATCAACATCACTGCCAAAGCTTTTCTGTCACCAAATGCTGTTACACAAGGAAGCTCTATAGGCTGGTCTCCAGGGAGTGAGACCAGCCTGCTGGTCTCTCCCCCTCCGTGCGTGACAGTGCATCAGCACAGACTGACATTATCTCCCTGCCTATCTCTTCATTACAGATTAAAATAGCCACGTGTTAGTAGATTAATACTGCGTGTCAACACGTTCATGACAGGTTCATGAGAGAGAGACAGATCCTCCATAAAACTGGCCTGGAATAGAACACAGACCAATAAATAAAAAAATTAAAGTGACCCACACATCACACATCGTCTATAAATCCCCCTTGTATCTCATCTCCACACACATCAGCAGGTCCTGGGGTACGTGACTGGGTTAACCTGTGCTGACAAATGACACACAGGCCACTGCGCAATACCGGCTCAACACCGGCCTGGTGGTGTGGCATCTGCAATAAAAGCCTAGGGGGAGAAGTCGGACTGGGAGACTGGAAGACTGGGTCGCTTCCACTCCAGACTGCCGCCAGTCGTCCAGGTCCCAGGCAGAGACAGCGGTCCCGGGGGGACATGGAGCGCTTGCAGGCTGGTGTCGGACTCACTCATTAGCGCTTAAACATCTGCTCCAGCCTGAACACACACCCAAACACACCCAGACTGAAATCCCTGCTTGAAACGACTATCCTGTCTAAACACAGTTGTTATGACCCTCAGCGGAGAGGAAGCCAAGTTCGTCTCCGCTGCAAATCCAACAACGCAACCTGTCTTGACCTGCACTGAAGCCACACCCACCACCGCGTTCTGAAGCTTTTACTGGGCTTCTTGAATATTAAAATTGACCTCAGACACACAAAGTAGCACTTCATGGGAACAATAATGCAAACATACAGACAGAAGGTCACTAACAAATATTTAGTTGTTTATTTTCGAATATAAAGCCTCTAGAACTGGAGCACAAACCAGTACCGTTCTTGGACGATTAGCTGACATCACGCTGCCTCCCATGAACAACTACCCAGAGTAGGGTCACCAGGATGAACCTGAGAACCATGCTGGGGAGCACAGGTCAGCTCACGATGAGGAACAAGAGCTTACAGGAGCTTCATTTCAGAGCTCCACATTTAACTAGTCTAATTTTTTCTGGGGGTGGTTTTTTAACACCATAGCTGGTTGCTATAAGGTCTCCATACAGACAGTGTTATAAGTGTGCATGCACTCGGCCCCTTCTGAGGTACAAACAACCTCACACTTCTGTTTCTACACAGGCCGCTAATTATTCATGGCTGGGTCGTCTCGTCCTATTTAATCATATTTAAAGTTCTGGTGTGTTGCTTCTCATGTCCATTTTGGAGAACATGCTGACAGCTCTGAGCTACTTAAAACAATCCTTAAACTTAACATACGTTTAGACAACACTTCCCCTTCAGTGTTTGCCAAACCGTTTATAGATCCCTATAGCATAGTAAAAACATCCCTCAGAATGCACCAGGGTAATAAAATGAACTGAACTCAACTTTCAAAACTGACTCTCAAACCCAAGCATTTCAGTTTCCTTCCATCATAAGACATCTGAAGTGGAAAATGATAAATATGCAGATTGTTCTGAGGTTTTCATGGTGTTGGCTTCCTTGATGAAGATCCTTTACAACCATACAAAAACAGATTTCTTGACCATTTTATCTGTGTCTGAACTGATCCAGCTGTGCTGTGCAGTGTGACTATCACGAGGGAAATGGCACTTTTGGTTTGTGAACAGTAGCATCTGACATTCCAGTGCTGATAGTGCGCAGAAACAGGACAAAACCCACATACACCACCCACAGAAAGCATGTGAGCAAGCGCACACACACACACAGAGGGGGGAGGGGGGCAAACGTGAACGTATGGTGCCTTTAAGCTGCCTGTCAGCACCACAAACACCTTGCCGATGCTCTCTGATGTGCAGTCATCTCTCCGAGCCGAGCACAGCCTTCCTCACATCACCGACCTCATCCTCGCCCTTGCACGTGCCGCGGTTTACTACGCGCCTGCCGTTGCCGTAGCAACGGACCGACACGAGTCAGGAGGAAGCGAGTGAACTCCTTCACCCGGTTCCTCCTCGGAGGATTACAGGCGACAGGAGAAACAGCCCCACGATGAGCAGACAGCAACGTGCAACGACACAGAGCAACTCGTCACGATCCCTACAGATCAGTGGAACAGCCTGGCAGTTACTAGCCTTCCAGTCTGTATCTTTAACAACATTCATAATGGAAATGCAGAAACTCTTACTCACCAAACACCAGCAAGAAACGAAACTCTAGATGCTTGACGAAAAAAGCAAAAAAGGAGAGAGGAAAGGAAAATAAACAAAAAGCTTAGCTCTCGCCTCAGAGAAGCATCTCTCTCTCTCTCTCTCTCTCTCTCTCGTTTCACCGTGAGGAACTGCAGGGTGAAGGTCGTTCAGAGACCCTGGCGTTGAACCTGCAGGTTCCGGAAGCTCTGCGGCTCTAGCACGAGTGCTCACGGTGTCTTCCCTTCCCTCTCTCCCCCCCCACCAGGTCAGGAGGCTACGGCAGCAGGAGGAGGAACAGCCCTAGAGAGGAGCATGGCTGTGGAGAACGCCAGCACAATGACACACAACACCTTCACCTCTCCCCTTCAGTCCTTCCCCCTCTCTCTCTGTCCGTCTCTCTCTCTCCCTCTCAATCTCCAACCTCTCGTCTCTCTGCCTTGCAGCCAAGCTTCAATTAAATATTAAGGATAGAAAAAAACCGACCACGTCAGGGGAGGAGGAGAGAAACAGACGGCTGCATCTCACACCCCTGCCTGTGTGCACACACACCCCCGCCCGAGGAGGTTCACTGAAATAGTGCTTCTGCCACTGTGTCAGCTTCAAACAATAGAAGCCAGATCAGCTGGTGCATGTGTGTGTGTGTACACATATACACACGTGAGCTGGGATTTGCCATATGACAATCTATATAACCATTAAATACAATCTATATAACCATTTAATACAATCTATATAACCATTAAATACAATCTATATAACCATTTAATACAATATTAATAGAATTCTGATCCACTGAGAAATTCTCTCAATTTACATGAGGAAAATCAAACTCGCCAATCAAACAGCATGTTTTCATTTATCATCACAGCATAGCAATTTTGAAGTGCGTAATAAACAGCCCTCTTTCCTAGGGCTTTGTTGACGGCTCATAGCAGAAGTGTCGTCATGGCAGAAACCTCCCAGCTCAGGTCAGGTGCTCCACACCCAGTCCAGTCCAGTCCCTTACAAACTCACCGTAGCAACAAGGGAGGCACAACCATGTCCAAGAATGCTGATCAGGGATCAGTTCTCTACCATTTGTGCAATTGTGTTCTTTATTACTTAACTGGACACAAAAGGTAAATGCTAGTCATTGGCTCTGTCCACTTATCCAGTTTAATCGTGTGGCTACTAGTTAGTTTCCAAAGGAGAATTTCATGTTTTCACCTCCTGCAAAGTCGCCTCTAATTTCTAACCAACTAGGCATTATGACAGAGAGAGAGAGAGAGAGGGAGAGGGAGAGAGAGGGAAAGAGAGAGAATCATAGAGAAGCCTTGCATGCAAATTAGTCATAGGGCTTGCTGTCTCTCTCACACACACACACACACACACACACACACACACACACACACCGAGAATGACAGTGAAAGCTAGAGAAAGCGAGCGCATGCTATCAGATATCAAGGTATCAGCTCACTCATCACACCTGGCTTTGTTTGATACCATCATGGTGGTGTGTTGCTGGGGCACCCTGCTACCCCCACCTCCACCACCACACCCTCCCCCATCTCTTTGGCCTGGTTCTTCCATTTCCTGTCCTCACCTCATGCCTTTACTAAATTTAATCGATCAGCATCATCTCACCTTCAGCTTCTGTTCAATTCAATAACCTCCCCCACCCCACCCCCTCCCCCTCCTGATGGCGTGGACCCCCTTCACTCTGGAAGGGTAAGCAGGGGGTCAGAGGACAGGCTAGGGTGGTGCTGAGTCTATAGTTCCCCAGGGTGGTGCTCCATTCATCAGGGTAGTTGTGCAGAAGAATTTCTTCCTCCTTATGAAATTAAAACAGGACAGGAAAACTGATCTCACTGCAGTAAATGCAATCGTCTCCAGCATTTTGCATTTTTTTCCCATTTTTTTATAAAAGCAAAACCCTGTAGATGTGGGATGCCATACCAAGATATCCTCACTAATATTCCACATGCCCAGAAATGCTGGAATGTGTTAGCTAGGGTGTAGGCTAGCTTATCAAATATTGATTTTTTTTTTCTCTCTCTCTAGCCAATAAATCACAACCACTAAGGGTGTAACGATACACATGAATCATGCTTTGGTTCAGACTTTATTCTGTTCACTCTGCTGATCTGAAAGTAGAAGGTGTGTCTTCCCTCTTCTGGCTCATTTGCATTCACTATAGCGTTATTGATCCAGTCAAACTCCAGCGATCTCGGCGTACGACGTTGCAGATTTGCTATCTGCTCATGGCTTAAGGTTTCGGGTGGAACCCGCACTTGTGAAAATTGACTCCGCATGACATTCAGCAATTTTCACACACAACCTACCACGTGCTCTCCGTACAAGCACAAGTACAGAACCGTGCCGTGACGGTTCGCCACGAACGTGAGTACCGTTACATCGCTAATCACCACACGTGATCAAATAACGAGTCACTTGTTATGATTTCTGTTTATTAATGAAAATCTGTGACCTCGTTGTTTCTTACTGATCTAGAAACAGTCCTACATTCTCAAAGTGGAATGCACATTCCAGAGTGCTCCAGAACTCTGGTGCTACAGGGCTCAGAGACACCAACCTCACTAGGTTTCCTTCCAATTACTGCATTATGTAGATGTTATGCATGTTTGGTTCTAATTAGACATTCAAGCCTGGGGACATGGTGTGTGTGTGTGTGTGTGTGAGCACACAGTGTTTCCATCAGTGGGGGGTAAATAGTGAGTCAACCTCAATGCTCTTGGTGACGCTGGTAGACTGGTTCAAGGAGTCAGGCTGCTCCTTCCCCCAGTGTGTAGGTGAGAGAGAAATAGAGGCATCTGACCATGTTTATTTATGTCAATGTTCTTTATGAATTTCTACTGCTAACCAGTTTCTAAAAATACATGCTGCCCACAGTGGAAACTGGTTCTATGTCCTTTTTAAAAGCTGTAGGACTCTCACACATCCTCCAGATGATCGGGTGATTTCTTTTATAGATCCTGTACTTTCACTCATGACAAAAAATGAAGTGTAAGTGCTCAGCTCTGAAGCCCCCGGGATGTCAGGCATGTGGTACATGTAATCACGTCACCAGAACGTATAATTAGGCTAATCTGTTTATCTGGAAAAGTATTCAACAGCCATTTTACAAGTACCATAGTTGCATCGTTAGGTAAACAATTCTTTTGCCACCACCTCTAATAAGTAAAACCTTTAGAAAGAAATACTGTAGTCCCCCATTTAGTAAAATGATGCCAGTGCAGGACATAAGATAGATCCACCCCATACTATTAAATCTCTTTTAATAACACAGTCAGCTTCATCAGTGCAGGAGGTGAATCTAGAAAGGCCTTCTACCAGAGCTCAGCACTTCATCAGTGCGGGAGGTGAATCTAGAGAGGCCTTCTCCCAGAGCTCAGCCCTTGACCACTGGCAAGCCAATAAGATGCACCTGATGTTCCAGGTGCTTCTAAGCTAATTGGAAAAACATGGAAATCTATTGAGAAATCACGACACAAGGAATCTGCGAATTCTCTTTTTGTGAGAGCAGGTGGTACACAATGAACCTTTTCAGTCAATATTATTCAAAATTACACTGGACTTCCTTTCCTAAAGGCCAAAACTGATTACCACTGGAATGAGGCCATTTTGGGAGTCTGGTTTAAACCACATGACGTCTCTAATGAGACAGGGCATCCTGTTAAATCCCACAATGTTGTGTTTGAATCAGATGTTTCTAATAGAGAGGTATATCATGTTTACATCTTTAACATATCAAGTACTCCCAAAGAAAAACTACCATGGTAGAAACTGGCAAAATGTTAAAAATAAATTTAAATAAAACAACAACAAAAAAAAGCTCAAGAGAAAGAAAAAGAACAGCTCATGTTTAAGCAAGGGGAGAGGTCAAGAACACGAACTCTGTGCCCTGAGGTCATTAGTCTAAGGTAACAGCCTGAGGAGACTCACGTAACAAGCAGCTGACCAGGTATTAACCAAACATTCCATCACGCAAACCCAGTGTTTGAAGGTCGGAAAAAAGTCTGTATTAAAACTTCATACTTAGAATAGCTGTCCTGCTAATAGCTAATACTTGAATTTGACTGAGTAATGTTTCATATGCAAATTTGTGGGTGTCGGAACATGGCAGACATTACTCTGCTTCAGGTCAGTGTTTTTCCTGATCTGTCCCATCCCATCCTGATCTGTCCTGTCCCGTCCTGTCCTGTAGTACAGCAGCATTTCTTCTCCAACCCATCCCACCTGATCCCACTCACCGAGAGTCTGACGAAGCCTGTAAGTGAACACACTGGTTCTGCCTGAACCTTTGCACGCCCCTCCCTCCTCTGATAAACAGCATGGGGACATCCATCTCGTGCTCCGAGACTCCGCCCCTCTCCACCCTGGAAGGAGAGACGGAGGAGGCGAAGGCAACAGGGTCGGCACCGGCACCGATCAATCCCTGCCAATCCTTCGCCTCGTGGCTGCAATGGGCGGAGCCTGGCTCCAGAGCCAGGTAACAAGGCACCGTTAACCAGCCGGGTGTTTCCCAGCACTGCAACAAAATAAACGCTGGCACCAGACTCCTCGCTGCACTCGCCGGTTCACGGGCTGAAAGAAGCACGGCTCTGTTCTGCCCGCCCGTGGAGAGACGCTGCGACAGCCTCATCTTCTCCCGCAAAACAAAGTGAGGAAAAGGAGAAGACGTGGGCCGCGTTCGGTCCGTCACGCTGAACGTACATCGGTACAGAAAAAGCGCTGGGCCACAGCGATGCTTTTCCAATCTCCATATCAGAAGGTTCTGCCAGCGGAACTCCTTGCGGTGGTGTCAGGTTGGTCACACTGGCTCCCGTTACTTGTCTGTCGACACAAAGTCCCACGTAACTCTCGATCACCGAGACCAAGGCAAGTAGGGCCACTCTGAACTGTCACACCGTAAACCAAAGACTTGTAAACATTAGTAGGAAGATTAACACACTTCCTGTGAATAACAGATCGATTTGAAACCATGTCAGATCATCTGAATTAATTAGGTTCAGCTGTTTTTTTCTTCTTCTTCAAGGTTACTGATTGAGAGGTCATGGATTTGTTCATCGATTAGCTGTGTTTGGTGTAAAGGATTACAGCATGCCTGTCTGACCCAGAGCCTGTGGAACCTGTGTGGCATGATCTCACCATGTTAAAGGGCGTAAAGAAGTCAGAGATATTCCGTTTCAATCAACCCAGTTGACAAAAGGATAGAAACACAAGCACACACAGACACACACACCATTGCTTCATTAAAATCTATCTCCTCAGGGGAATTTGAGAGAAACCAACTCATTAAGAAAAGATGAGAGTGATGACATTTGCTCTAATTAACTAACTACTGGGTACCTAGTGTGTTTGCAACAAAGAACAGAGCCATGAATAAGAATTAAATCACTCAGTGACTAAGGCAACAGGGAATAGAAAATTTATAGCAAACCATCTCGGTTTTCACCTCAATCCCTGAGGACTGCTGATCAAGTGGTGAGGAAAACACCCTGATGTAACACTGGACATTAGTCATCTCCAGTTGCCACCATACAGTAAATTATCAGGGCTGGAAGTATAGGGTATTGTGAAAACACCTGCAAATTTTGCAAACTTTTTTTAAAGCCCCAGTTTAAGATTTAACAGGGGTGTTCTGTAAACTGGCACAATATATCCACATAGCTCAAACAACATCCAAGCCTTCCGCACTTTAAACACTCAAATTTAAACCAAAAGCACAGACAAAACATCAAAGGGTAGACAGGTAGCGTTTATCCCATAATCCCCTGGGTCAGTTTTCAAGCATTTGGAGGTAAGGAACCATCGTCTCGCAGATGACCAACGATCACCTGAAGCTGACGCATACGAGCAGCAGTTCCTCTCAGGATAATGTTTCGCTTTAGGCGCCCGATTTACACTTCTACATTAAGCAGTACTCAAGTCCTTTGTAAGCCCTGAAAACAAATATCCGTGAGCCGTAAAGACTAAGAAAGTGACTGGACCCATTTGTAGAGGGATTCAGAGCAAACCAACGAAAGAAATAGTGGACTGTGCTCGAAAGTTTTACGTTCAATCTTTATAGACTGGCAAACCACATGCAAAGTTAAATATCCCAAACTCTTTCGGCGGCTTGTAAACAGAACCGAAGCGCGCTCGTACCAGCCAGGCTGCAGTCGTATACGTCGTACGATCACAACGAAATAAACATTCTTCCATTTCCAACAGACTCTTTTGTTGTTCAGATGGGACAGCTAATTTATGCGATCTTTACATAGCAGCCCCTCGAACGGCCCTTGAAGACCAGACTTCCATTTAAATATTTATAGCTTCTGAGCTGAACAACAGATTTAAAACCAAACTGAACGACAGACGAAAACATCCAAGCTACCTAACCCTTCCTCTTAAATTCAAGTCAAATAAGTTGCTACCTAGACATCAGCAAATCACTGGCACTCTTTTTCACCGATACATAAGTAACGAAGGTTATCTGAGTAACTGGCGTTATCGCATTTAGATAAAGAACCGAAAATACTTTACGAAAAAGCACCACTATCGGGTCAATACTGCCCAAAAGTCGCTGAACGCCGTTTCTAAAGAAGCGATAATTAAAAGAGTATTTAATGAACTTTGTCTGACCGGCTACTCCGTGTCACGAAGCTTTTATATTAGAAAGGAGACGAGACTCTACGACCGCACGGCGATTGGAGAGAAAATGTGAAGAAAACCTAAAGGAAAGAACCTGCAGCATAAGTGTTTCTACGTAACAAGTGCAGGAAAGCGAAGTCTACT
This sequence comes from Sternarchorhynchus goeldii, assembly GCA_028565775.1. Classification (NCBI taxonomy): domain Eukaryota; kingdom Metazoa; phylum Chordata; class Actinopteri; order Gymnotiformes; family Apteronotidae; genus Sternarchorhynchus; species Sternarchorhynchus goeldii. The sequence goes on from JAOXYF010000003.1 coordinate 23,782,656, forward strand.
GCACGGGGTAAAGCAAAACAGACCGGATCGTCGCCCACTGCAAAAACCAAACGGCAAGCCTAGCTCAAGTTTCGTTATTTAATTATCCCCCCCACCAATATCTCACTACAAAACTAGCACCATAAAGGGTAAAAATAAGACTCCTCACAAACGCACTTACCTGGCGATTAAAAAAAACTTTCGGTGTTTATCGAGCGATTTAAAAGAATTCAGTGGATGTAGAAGCGTGACAAGTTCGTGTGTCCCAGCATGGCGGAGGTAGCGCTCGAGCTGCAATTCAAAAACCTTTTTTTTTCGTCTGGTGATATCTGTCCCGATAGAGGGAGGGGGAGGGAGTGACAGCGCGCAGCTCCAGAGAGCAAGGTAAACGCACGAAGATAGCAGGTAAATACATAGCTGTTTGCATCTGGTGCACCCAAGCAGTTTCTAAACAATATATGTACATACCCAAATTTATTGACAAATGCTTCAACTGTCGAGGATTAAGCCCAGTGCGACAACAGTTTAAGAGTTTGTTTGGTTCGAAGGTTCCCTTTCGTAATGTTCGTTTCGTAACATGGGGTAGTTTTTGTTAACGAGTGTAGGGTAAATTCCCTTGACAAGTAGGGCGCATAAATGTACATCGCTTGAGCGGTCATGCAAATCAGAACCGTGCTGTAAAGTATCTTACTGGCAATCTTCATTTAGAAAATTAATTTAATGTCTAGATGTGCGTTAATCAATACCTACAAAACATCCTATACAAGCTCGAATAACGACATTAACTGAATGGATAATATTGAAAAGTACATCCTTTGAGCAATTTTTATTCTCAAGTAGAGGATTATCTCCAAAGTCTTAGATGTTATAACATCATGGATTTACTGCTGTTTTAAGGTCTCCACAAATTTTGCATCAGGTTAAGAGTATCTTGGCCAATTCCATTCAAGAAGTGACAGATGATGAATATCAGAATTGCATATAAACCAAATAACAAAAACTACACAAAAAAGTCTACTATGTGATGTCAACAGAAGCTGCTTTAATCATTGTACAAGACCTGGTCCAGGAACAGCAGTGGAATCAGAGGAGGTTCAAGGTTCAGAAACCACGGAATTCTGGACCTGTCTTGGGTGGCAGATCTGTGTAACCCCCAAAAATAGCACAGAATGAAAATAAACATTGTGATTTTGTTTTTTCAGGCAAAAAAGGCAAGACATGAAGAGCTCATTGTCATAAAGGTTAAAGGTTGTGATATTTCTGCTAACGGGGGGAGTGACTCAAAAACATAGTGGACAGAGGGGGCATTGTCGTTCTGAGAGAGAGAGAGAGAGAGAAGAGGGAGAAGGGGAATCGGAGGGGGCACAGATTTGTTTGAGTGGTTGTGTGAAACAACTGCACCTTTGAGGACTGTGCTGATCATATGGAGTCTTTTGAATGGAACTCAGGAAGATTCTGACATTCACACTGAATCTCTGGCTATTGGAAGAGCAACTTGAACCATGCGAGCCACCACCATGTGTTTGGTGAACATGTTAAACAGCACAGCCACCCCAGAAGCAGTTAATGACACAGATATGACCCTTCGAAGCTATGGCGCTCTTCACGTGTTTTTGAGTAAGGAAAACTCAGGCTGGATGTGTGCTTTGAAATCTAAAACAGGTGTGGTGCATATCAGTATTCATAAACTGAGATATTTCACGCTTGATATCCTGGTGAGTTATAAAAGTGTTGATCCTTCCTGTTTTGTAGCCAGTACTGCAGGTATGGTACTGCCCAGCTTCAGTACGAGATATAAGAACTTTAAAGACTGCCAGTTTGTGTGTTTCGTCTTGTACTCTGATCTGTCTTTAAGAATGAAGTAATATCCATGTTTTTGACGTCAACTGCATCCTTTGAAAAGGTTGCCAGGTCCTCTCCCTGTCATCCAACCCATCATAAATCCCCCAGCAAGGCTGTGCTGCAATAACCCTGCTCTACCCACTCACCTTTTACTGCAGTCATCTCAGTATCTTGCATACAACAGATAAGATGCTTATTCTGTCTTGGTCTTTTGCAATGTATCTGAATTGCATGTTTCTAAATTCTCTCATGGCATAATGAAAGGGCAAGACCTGCTGGACATAATAGTGCTTGCTCCACACTGGCAGGCGAGCTCCCTAACGGCAGACTAAATCTGTTCTGCAAAGCACTTGCCCGGTCTGTGCCTAATGATATGCTACTCACATGGTCACAGCAGGTCATGCGCATTTCTGAGTCTTAACGGCCAGTGCTTGGGTTTGGAGATGATCGGCGGTGGTGAGGGATGGCCTGCTCCAAGCTGGACTGTAGCGTTCTAGCGTCCCACCGGGCAGGTTCACCCAGTACACTTGAGGTGTGAACTTCACAGTCAGCTGGGTGGTGCAGATACTCTTCACGAGTCTGCGCTGTACGTTTCATCATGAGTTCTGCGCCTTCACAGATTGGACTGAGTTGATCAGGCCCTTACCAGCCCTTCAGGAGCTGAATTGGTGTGCCACAGCAGGGAAAACAAACAAACAAACAACTGTGGGGTGCAGAGGATGAACAGAGGGCGTAGGCAGTGCTGGAGTGTTTGACTCTGAGGGCTGGGAGTCAGTGTTGTAGCCTAGCGAGTGCACTTTCACCAGGGCCACAAACCTCATCCATATCTGATTACTGCAGCATGCCACTGCCTTTATCCTCATCCCTAAAGCTTAACTTTACTGCCAACAGGACCCTTTTGGTAGCCATTAGTGCTGATAGCAACTCCATAAGAAATGCATCCTGGAGAGCAGCTGGTGGGTCGTGTGTGTAAGAGGAAACAGGTGACTGCAGGATGACTGCAGGATGTCTGAATGACCCCAGAGACACGAATCCATTTAGACTAGCACTGGCATCACAGTAATCAGAGCTGGTTCTGCTGAATCTGGTTCTGCTGAAGTCAGCACAGGATTGGACGTGTGCTACGTTTTCTTTTTTTTTAAGCATTTTTTTCCTGCCCTGACGCATCTTACTCATGAAGAACTTGATAGGTAACTGATAACCTGAATAAGATGTCAGAGTGGTGTAGTTGGGCTGCAGGACCAAACCAGACAGATACAGTCTTCATCTTCCCAATGTAACTCTAATTCAGAATGAGTGTTGGAAGAAAAGGTTCTGTGTCACTGGTCTGAGACCAGGTGGGTATTGTTCTTTGTCATAGTTCAGTGTGTGGTGTGAATGGTTTTACTGATCCAAAAATCATTTAGTGGGCATAATGAAAGCCGACATGCTTGAATGCCCAAGTGCTTTCGGGTTCACCAGAATCCGTTTCATGGCCACCTCAAGTTTAACCTGTATGAAATGCTACCAAAATAGACAAGCTGTGTTGTGTCTGTGCCAACACCTACAGGATGTGCCAAGGGGGGTTGGGGGGGTTGGGGGGGGGTGAATTCCTGCCTCTTTAAGGCAATGGCCTTGAGCTGGGGGCATCCTGCATGCAAGAACAGATGTAAGAGAGAGGTGTACAAGCAGCCCAGCACCGCCCCCAATGTGTGTGTGCGTGTGTGTGTGTGTGTGTTTGAGCGGGGGTGTGTGTGAATGTGTTATGTTGATGAGTTAAATTTAGTTCCACTTGTCTGCATGTATCCATGCTGTTGAGAAGTAATTCAGCATTCAGGAAAGTCAGCAGTACACACTCTGTGTGTGAGTGTGTGTGCCAGTGTGTATGTTTCTGTGTGTGTGTGTGCGTATGCATGTTTATGTGTATGTGTGTATGTTCAGCTTTTTTTTTTATCCCATTCCCTACTCACATCTCGAATCAAGATTTGAGTGAATATTTACTCTACATTTACAGAGAACACAAACGAAAGCCACATGTCCTCCCAGAATCTAATGAACCCAGTGTCATCTTAATATTTACTGAGCAATAAAATGCCGACAAGCGTGTTTAATGCCCAGATGAAGTCCTGGGAAACGCTGTGAGTTATTGGAGTTCGGATGGGGGCATTGCTCCTGTTCTGGAAGGACTCACTCAGAAAGGTTTCACCAGCGTCCTTGAGAGACTCAGGCACCGTCACACACGCATGCTGAAGGCATGAGTCAGCTCAGCTCTCCCTCATCTCCGTGGCTAACCTGAAGTAATGATAGTACACTGTAAATAAATACTCTTGTGGACTAGGAAGCCTGATGTCTCTTTTTTTCAAACAAAGACCAGTGATTGAGATGGAAACGGCAACATACTATATATAGGTCTTTGTTTGAAAAAAAGAGACATCAGGCTTCCTAGTCCACAAGAGTATTTATTTACAGTGTACTATCATATATATATATATATATGCACAGTACATACTTTCCAAGCTAATGAATGTTGCATTCTAATGAATGTTGCATTACTAAACGCTGACACACTGATTTCTCAAAAGAAACTAACGAAACAAACATGTTCTTGTTCTGGAACACTCAAAGGGCATTTTAGATCTCTAGTTGAGAACTCTATGACTCCATTTAGCTGCACTGATCTTCTGGGGCCATTTCCAAGATTATGGACATGACTGTGTGAGTTTACCCACTTAAACATTATATATCTATCATCTTTTGTGTTGGAGAATAAACCAAATGCAAGCTGAGAATTGAGTCTTGTACCCTTGGTCAGTGGTATGTGTGCGGTCTCAGAGCCAGATGTAAGCTAGGTTAAATGTAGAACTTCCGTAGTGACCCAGTCAAAATTCCTCCGGAACCATCCGTAACATGCCGGACATGAGGACATGGCCAGCCCCCTCCTGCAGTTGCTAGGCACATGCTGGAGTGTGGATCCAGAAGCCTGCTGTGTCTGTGATGAAATATCAACCTCTGAACATCTCGGAAGGTTTATGGTGCTCACAGCTGTCTGTAAATTGCAGTACTGCTGTGTACACATCTCACAAAACCCCTGACCTCATAACCATCACAGGTTCAGGCTGGATTCAGTCCAAGGCAGTTAACAGGCATTTTACATGGTGACATATCCTAGAAATGTTGTACACTATCAAATCCTGATTTTTTAAAAAGTATTTGGTGTCTTTGATGTGTAGGATCGTGCTTTGAGGACCCTAGAGGCGGAGGAGTGCTCAGAGAGCAAGGGCTGGGTGCTTTCTGCTGGAAGGCTGGTATTATTATATTTTATGTTTAATGAAATACGTTTGAAATATAGATTTAATTACACTGAAATAGTATTTGATTCGAGTTACAGCAAATGTGTGTGCATTTTCGATCGATATTTTTTGTATTTGAAATACCGAAATGTTGTATAAGCTAGTTTTCTTAAACCGGGATTTTTTCATCTACAGATATCAGCACCAAGCAATTCTTGATTATTTTTTACCAACCCCGCCCTAATCATCTGACATGTTGAGATCTCGTGACACCGTAATAACTCACTGTATAATCAGAGAAATACAACGCAGTGGATTCGTTGGTTTTAAATAGCCATGCTTCTACATTAGATCACTTTGAACCATTTCATCAGCACTTTGATATCCATTTGTTGAACATGTATAACATGTATTTGAAGTTTGTCTTTGACCTGGGTTTAAACATTGAAATGGGTTTAAACATTGTTGCGCTGAACGACAACCTTTTTTGTTTATTTATTTGACAAGAGTTTTATTTCGAGACTAATACTTTGACGAAAGATACACGAGAAGGGGTAGAGTGTCAACATTTTCTGTGTATTCATTTGAGACTGCTGAGACAACGAAATCTTTGGCATTACAATATGTTTAGGCGGACTGAAACAACTACATAAAGTTGTATATTTTCCATGGATACATTGCGCCATCTCGTGGTGATTCTTTGAATTAAATTGTTCAGCTTTTATTGTAACAAGCCACAAGACCCCTCAAAATAATTTATTGTACAGTTAATCGAAGAACATTAATGTCTGTTGATACAAGGAGTTGAGCGGGGAATTAAAACGTACTGTATGTTTTAAAAATTCAGTAGCGCCTATTAGTTTATTTAAGAAAGTGCTAGTTGGAACCACTAGGGGGCAGCGTTTGCGCTGCTTTAAGGCCATTAAACAGGTCGGACTAAGGGAACGGATATCTTTGCTTCGCATCACTCATAACTTCGGATAACTGGAACATTCAACGATAGTTTTCATTCTAGAACTGCATTGATTTCCGGGTGCTTCACCTATTTAACTTTATATCGTTGTAATGCACGGACTGTAAATAAAACAAGAGAGACTTGTTTGTTCTTATAGAGACTGAAACTCTTTAATTGCAATACATCTGGATCCAAAACGAATCCATTTCTAAAACGCTCTACAACTTACATGGCTTTCTCTCTTCAAAATAAGTTTTGGCAAATGACTTTACAGACATTTAAGAAACTAGCAGGACCAAACCGGTCCCCCAGCGTCGGCATGCTAGATTCACAAACATACCGCACGAGAGGTTCCCACCCCACCCCCCCCAACAAACAGAACACATTAAAACGACATTCATCTTTCCACCAGTGTACTTGTTTTTCTGCTCCTTCTCCGGAGAACACGATACACACGAAGCGGAAATATAAAGAGAATTCTCCATAACATACATGCAAGAGCAGATCAGAAAGAAAAGTATTGTTTTATTAGCGTTGTATTTAGCTATTTCGCGTTTGTTCGGCGGTGAAACAAAGACGGATGGACACATTCGTTTTTCTTTTTTTACGCTGACAAACGAACAAGCGGTTTTAATAAATGCGGAGCGCGACCTGGTAACCTTCAGTGGTATTCTATACTAAACGCATACGTTTCACTTTTATGGCAATCTGTCCACAGACTAACACTGGTTAAAGGCGTAATGCATGGGTTCTCAGTCCTGGGAACAACCCCCAAAGACGTGGGCAATTTTTGTAATTTCTTACTCTTTATGTCTTCGTCAGGAAAGGCTCCCAGATTATTCGAGTAATCTGAATTTGTATATGGAAAACACAAAAAATGTCTTCATTACTGGAGCCAAGATCCACTGGTATAAATAAGGCCCAAAAGTTTACACTCACTGTCGTCTGTTTGCTGATTATTCTGTTATTATGGAAATTGGTGGTGTTCTGATCAGTTTATAATGGTCAAATCTGGTTACATTAAAGTTCCCTCTGAAAAGGGCTGCCTACTCTTTCTTTAGTGCACTATGTAGGCAGTAGGGAGTATTGCCTAATATCCTGCCAGCAACTCTGTCACTACAGGGACTTCAGCAGCAGCGTCTGACTGCGTTGACATTCCAAAGAAAACACTCCATAAAAAGAAAACGGTCATGATATATTAACACAACATAAACCAGTCAAGTTAAAACTCTTCTAACCCTGTATTGGAAACATGTTGTATGGCACATGAAGATCTAAAAAAATGTTTCCATAGAAGTTTAAGGTCCTTAACAACACGTACACACAGACAAAACAAAAAAACAAACAACAGCAGCAAAACTATATTTATTTTTCCAAAATGCTTGAAAATAGCAGCAGTAGAGCCAGTAAACGAGCGGATAATCAGGTGACCATTTATGGTGTCCATGGCTTTATTGGTAGTCATGGCTACAGTTGCCACATTGATGTCCAACCCTCTGTTTCTCGACAAGATGGCTGAATGTTTACTAGGATGTGTGGTGCTGGGTAACTCTGACTTGCATTTATGAACAGCTTTGGTAGGAGATGGATCATCTCCCATGGGAGGAGCCTACTGCCATGTTGCTATGAGTGTCTACACTAATCTCGTAGCCTACAGTCTGGACCTGCTGTACTGCTCTCACCAGCTGTCAGAGCGAGCTGTCTGAATGGCCATGTGGTCTGTCAATCTTCTTGGGGATGAAATAAACAGTCAGTAAATGTGGCCTTCAGAAGATACATATGGATCAACAGACCAGGGTGAACAAATCCATCATGCACCTGTCTAGTTTCTGAACATTACAGTACACCTCCAGGTGGACCAAAACAGCAGCACACTGTAAGATAGGAGATACAAAAACTAACTGTTATCAGCAGTGCTGGCTCCCAACAGCCCACACACACTCACACACAGTGCAATGGAACATCATGAAGCAGAACAAGCATACAAAATAGCATATATGGAAGGTAGATTTTTTTTTCAGGGAAAGAGGCACGGTTTTCAGAAAAAGGCCATTCCGTGATTAGAGGAGATTGCAGCTCATGAAAGACACACACAGCACTATGACTGAGAATCACTAGACCACAGCAGCGGGAGTAAGGGCCTTCCTTCTACACACACACACACACACACACACTATTGCAAGAGACAGAGAAAAGTAGAGCAAGACAAACCTAAAGAGACAAACAGATAGTGAGAAAGAAGATGGGGATAGAGAAAAAGAGAGAGAGAGAGAGAGAGAGAGAGAGAAATGGTCAGGTAAGAAACCACATAAGGTGAGGCCCTTCCAGTCACTAAAGCTTGCATTGACCACACAGTCAACAAAGACAAGAACAGAGACAAGAACAAAAGCCTAAAGCATTTTCCTGTAATCAAGAGTCTTTAAGAGGTTCTTCTTTCAGCTTTAAATCACTCATCAGAGGGATGACAAAGGCAGTTCCCCTTCTGCCTGGGATCAGGAACGTGAAGAGAGGTGAGCAGGGGTTCAGCCTTCACTAACACCAATAGGAACATGAACGTGAACGTGAACAGAGGTCAGAGGTGAGCAGGGGTTCAGCCTACACTAACACCAATAGCTGCTGTTATTACTCTTCATATTTTCTATGGCATTTTTTTTATCTTGGAATTTTAAGTGTAAAAGGTTTTGTGCACAGTCAAGCATCATAAAATGAATAAATAAAGTTAAAATAACTTTTACAGAACAATTTAACAGAGTTATATTTTCAATAGCCCGCCCAGGTGAGATCAAAAATCTTGATTTCAGCTATGTAAGACTCGAGGAAAATCCATCTGTAGTACTTGAAAAATCCTCAAGATGTTTGGTCTAGTCTGGGCTTTGCGATCAGACTCAAAGTACAAATTAAAAATGCTAAAGATAACTGAACAAAACAATTAAATAACCAAACAAATAATCAAACACATACCCAATCTAACACAGAGTAAATTGCTCATTAAATAAACAGACGTTTTCACATGTTGATGTCTCAGCCTGATGCACCTGCCCCAACCTGGAATGTCCTCCTTGTTTCCGTGGCAACTCAGTGGTTCAAGTTGAAAGGTCAGAGGTGGGCGTCACATGAGGACATTGGCACGGGTGTCTGGGAGTCGTAGTCCCACGAGGCCGCCGCTGACCAGCACCCCGGAGGCCAGCAGGATTGGGATCGCTTTAGTGATGCCCACCAGCGATCCGAAGATCAGATTACCTAACACAGCTGCCAGCTTACACATGGCATTACAGAAACCAAACCCAGTGCCCCTACACACACATACACACACACACACACACACACACACACAGGTAAAAAGGCTAAACCAAGACCTGTACTTCAAAATACTAAATATATATATATCGACCAGGGAGTCACTGGATGCTGCAATTTTAAACATGTCCCAGTCAATACATTGAAACCAGTCCTGTAGT
>JAOXYF010000003.1:23808759-23824164 GCA_028565775.1 Sternarchorhynchus goeldii
ACACACACACACACACACACACACACACACACACACACACACACACACACACACACACACACACACACAGAGCTCCCATGAAGAGTGTTGGCTCAATTAGAGAAATTCAGTGAGTCACACTGAGCTGACCTTGTGTGGTGTGTAGGAGTGTGTGTGTGTGTGTGTGTGTGTGTATAATGAGGAAAGCCATGTTGCACTTGTTCAACTGATGTAAAAAAGTGTCCACACTTTTAAAATTTAATTTTAACCTCCTCAGTAACCAACAAAATATTTCTCTCTCTCTCTCTCTCCCTCTCTCTCTCTCTCACACACACACACACATACACACACACAAACACACACACACACACACACACACACATATGGTCAAAAGCAAGCTCAAAATAACCCAACCCACTCATGTAGCATCACAGAGTACCTGGTGCCATGACAACGCGCTTCCTAATCCAAACCCAATGAGATTTCCAAGCAAATGTCACAAACATACACACACATATACACACACAAACATACACACACACAAACATATACACACACAAACATACAAACACACACACATATACACACACAAACATACACACACACACACACACCCACGACATTACACGCATGACACACACACAACCCTACTGCATTACACACATGACGCAAATGACCAAAACAAGCCAATGCATTTTCACAAACAAAAGCACATTATTTGGCCACATGGATACATGTACATGCTCACACACACACACACACACACACACAGGGCCATCTCTATTCCTCATTACTGAAGATCCTCTGGTTCTTCAAAGCAAAAGCTGGAGCTGGTGGTTTATTGTGAAACAGACTGTAAAGTAGAGTGGTGCATACACACTCAAACACACACACAATATATACACACTCAAACACACTCAAACACACCCACAAATACATACGCACTCAAACACACACTCAAATACATACACACTCAAACACACACACACACACACAAATACATACACACTCAAACACACAAACAAATACATACACACTCAAACACACAAACAATACATACACACAGACACGGCATACACACAGATACACACATAGACACTGCATATACACAGACAAACACACACATAGATACACACACACACACACACATTCACTCATGCATACATGTACAAACACACACACATAGACGCAGACACGTTTACACGTACTCTCACACACAGAGACACACAAACGCATGCACACACAGACACGTATACACATACACTCATGCACACACACACAGAATCACACACACACACACACACACACGTCTGCTTGATGAAGTGATGAAGGAAATACTGAATGTTCAATGTTGTTTTACATGTTACAAGGCCATATGAAATGTGTGTGTGTGTGTGTGTGTGTGTGTGTGTGTGTGTGTTTCCACCCCGTCTACTCACCCAGCCACCCAGCTCCAGAGTTGGGCACACACATATCTGTCTCAGCGCTGGGCAGGACGAATCCAACCACGAACACCTCGACTCCATCTGACATGAGTGCCAAGCCCAGCACAAAGAAGAGCTGCCACTGGAAACGTCCGTGTCCGCACTCCTGGATGATAAGCTCGTACTGCTGCGCCAGCTCCTCCTCCTCCGCCTCCCTCTCTTTCTCCAACTCTTTCCTTTCCTTCGCCGCGTCCGCCACCGGCCGGCCCAACGCCACCTGGCCCCGCCCCTCCCCGCCCCCGGCCACGCCCCCGGCAGGCACGCCCTGGTATTCTCCCTCGTATATCTCGTCCTCGTCGTCGTGGCCCTCGGTGGCGTCGCTCGATCCTTCGTCGTCATCGCGCTGCTGCGTCTGACCGTCCTGGTAGTAGTAGCGCTCTTCCTCACCGGCCTCCTCATCTTCGTCGTTCTGGAAGCGGGCATAGGAGCGGCCCGAGTACTCATCGGAGGCGCGGTCGATGACCTTGTTGACCTTTTTGGTGGTGTGCCGCTTGGCTTCTTTAGCGAGGTCGCGGGCACCCCGGCTCAGCGAGGTCCTCTCCCTGTATGTGTCTTCCATTGCCCCTGTTTGCGTGATTAGAGCACGACCACTGCGATGGTGAAAACGAGATCACTCTGCACTCTGCACAATATCTACTCCTCCCTCTGTAGGCATCGACTATCTGAACGGACTGAAAATGCAACCTAGAAAAGAGAGGAAAACACAGTCCTGCATTAGATTCACATTACAGGGCAAGACACTGTAATGAACTGTGGAGCCCCAAAGGAAAGGAGAGTGAATAAACACTAAGCCCCAAAGGAAAGGAGAGTGAATAAAGACTGAGCGGCTTCCCTGATCACAACTTACTGAGGAGGTTCAGTGCGCACACTTTGAAGCTGTGATTCCACTGAGTGGAAGCTTCTGCAGCGACAGCTTCTTATGAAAACCTTTTCAACTATGTTTGATGAATAATTAATTTGTTATTCAATTAAGCTTAATTAGCTGGTTACTTAATTAAGCTTAAAGCAGTATTATGTGAGAGTCCATCTTCCATCATGAGATTTCTTCTTTTAAGTTTGTTGCTGCATGATTCTAAAAAGTATCCGAAGCTTTCAGAACATTGCAGTCTGAGACCCACACGTAAACAGCCGAGAGAGAGAGAGACCCACACATAAACAGCCGAGAGAGAGAGAGACCCACGCACAAACAGCCGAGAGAGAGAGAGACCCACGCGTAAACAGCCGAGAGAGAGAGAGTAAGAGAGAGAGAGAGGATTCTCTAAACGTGAGGTGTGGTTGTCATGCTTTGCCTGTGATTTGGCGCCATTATGAAAATACCTTCTACTGTTGTGTGACAGACTGAGGAAGAGTAACCCAAAAACAAACAACTGCGCATGAGAATCTTCATCATCAGACTACTCTGTTACCATGACTACTACACAGTATGGGGCAATCATTATTTCTAATGCTGTAAGCCACAGGGCATGAGAGAGAGAGAGAGAGAGAGAGAGAGAGAGAGAAATAAGACTTTAAAAGACCTTTAATTGTTTGTTAGAATGAAGTATTTGAGTTAAAATGTAAGGACCAGGAACCCAGGTCATCCAGTTCTTTTGACTTTTGCTTGAAGTTTGGTTAAAGGCAATCTCCTTTTGTATCAACACCCTGGACAGATGACATCTCCGTATAAATGTATCCATGGATACGGCTAAAGAGTCCATAAGTGGCTGACGGTCTTGCCATGCACTTTCTGGCAGAGAGCTGGTTGGTACAATCGAACAAGACAGGTCAACAGTGCTGCAGTGTGTTAGGTACAGTCGAACTGTGGAGCAACAGTTGGTACTGAATATGTCCACTACATACAACCCGATGGAACAGCTGATGCAGAAGTTCACAATACACGATAGATTAGTTTATACTGAGTATGTGCCCTGAATACGGCATGAAGCAAGTTTACATTACTTTCAAACTGAAATTATTTTAAATTCTTTATACAGTTCATCCATTATATGTTATGTTACTGGGTATGATTCACTATCTACAGTATATCAGTAATGTTACTGGGTATGATACACCACCTACAGTACATTAGTTATGTTACTGGGTATGATACACCACCTATAGTATATCAGTAATGTTACTGGGTATGATACACCACCTACAGTACATCAGTTATGTTACACCACATACAGTACATCAGTTCTATGTGCAGAACAGACGTTAATGATGTAGTGTCTCATCCTTGGCCTTAGAGCACGATGACACAGGGTTGTGTGTCCCTGTGAGTGAGAGATATTCTGTGATGATGTATGTGTATGTGTGTGTGTGTGTGTGTGTGTGTGTGTGTGTGTGTGTATCTTGTTATATACTCAATATTACTAGTCTGTATCTGGTTTTCTCTACATAAGGTTTTGATGAAGAGGAGAAATGACATAACAGAAGATCCATTAAAACTGCAACTGGCAACCCAAACCAGATACTCACTGAGACGAGAAAAAAACAAGAAATGAAAACCTTTTCATAAAAACTAAATCCTTTTCAAAACCAGAAGTTACAATGCAGCACCTCTGGTGTGATGCACTCTGTTACGCCCCTCCCCCTCCCGCTCCTTTTCTAATACACCACTCGTTTTTAGAATTCCCTCACACCCATTTTGTCCTACCTGTTACACACACAAAACCAGTGTGTGTGTACGAACCTCCTCACACACACATTCCTCACCTGCAGCAGACTTTGTGAAACTCGATTACAGCGATGAAATATCATACATGCACTACCTGACGTGAGATCAGACTCACCGATAATAGAGAGGAATAGAGAATGAAAAAGAGGAAGAGATGGAGAAAGAGAGAAGAAAGATAAAGAGAGAAGAGAGAGAAATGTGTACATTTTAATATATTTTTATCTAATATCTTTTACTACTAATCTTAACTACTAACACTAATACTGCTCACTAATTCTGTGTGTGTGTGTGTAATGTGTTTGTTTACTTGATATTTTTATGTCTTAATTAAATCAATACACTTTAGGCTCACTCAGTGAAGCTTGTCTGACGTGCCTCTCTCTCTCAGCAAAATCATCTATGATGGTCCAAATTCCTGTCTCTGGCATTTTCAGTGCACAGAACAGCCAATCCATTAAATCTCTCCTGTCGTCTGAACTCAGCATCCAGTTTAGGAAACCTGTTAAATTCAGCCAACCACTTGCAGTCTTTTTCCTTCGTACTTGGCACTGTCACAGTGTACACTACACTATAGAACACTACACAATACACAGAGATGCAAGCCTACACGTTTACTATAGACCTGTTACCTATTTGGATCTTAAATATACATTGAATTTCACTGACACACTACTGGCAAAATAAGAATTTTCCTGAGAACCATTGCTACATGATATACATATTTAAATATAAAAAACACTTTGCTATATTATCATGTAAGTATTTTTATGTTAAAGGCTTTCAGAATTATAAATAACAAGTATATCATGTTTGAAAGATCAGTTGAAGAACAATTTTTCTAGGCTGGATGAGAGTAGGAATCAGAGGGGCATTAATAAATGTCAGGGTATGTGCTGGAGTGGACGGTAGGTCTGGCTGCTGACGTTGTTACGTTTGAGGCTCTGTCACAGAAGCCCTCAGGATAGGGGCCCCACTGGAAGTGAAGGGCCCCACACAGCACGAGGCCCAGGACAAGCCCCTCCCTCAACTCTCCCAGTAATGACACCCTGATCTGTACTCTCTCAGACACACACACACTCATGCACACATGACTGTGCATTTGTAACATTAAGCTTAGTCTCTCATTCAAAACTCCATCTCTCCATGTCCCATGTGTTCACAAAGTAAAATCTCTCCTGTGTTTTTACAAAGCCTGTGCATATGTGTAATTAATTAGCTCTAACTAATCTACTAATAATTAACCTTTAAGAAGAAAAGAAAAAAATGCGAAGAGAATGTGGCTGGTCTTCCTCCGCCCTCCTGTGGGTGGATGTTCCTGGGCGGTGCTCTGACAGGGCTACTTTTGTTGCTGGTTAGGCGGTTGGTTCAGTTTTTGTGAGGAAGCACTGATGTGTGTGTAAATGGCGCAGAGCCCTCACAGAAAGAAACGATTCGCTACTGCTGCCGCCCGCTGTCGTCACGGGCTACTAGCGTCGCCGCGGAGACCTCCATTAATCACAGAGAGGGATGGCCGCCGGCGCTCGGGACGCACGCCACTATAGCACACAGAGGACGTGAGATTATACAGGCACACAATATGGCACAACACCTGCAGTTCATGAGGATAAAATACAGAATAAAAGACTTTATATAAAACAGCAGAATAAAAGACTTTATATAAAACAGCAGAGTTAGAAAAGAAATCAAATAAAAAATGAGCAAGAGTGATATACCAAAAGAAACAATGATGTTTTTGTCCATTACCAGAATTTTCTGTGAAATTTGTCACATATGCCTGAGCAAACATTCAATAAACTCATGCTTTGCTATGGAGAAAGCAGAGAAATGACAAACTATGACATCACATTGTTCTGTGACCAAAGTCGTGACATCACATTGTCTTGTGACCAAACAAAGCTTTTTGACTCCTAAGAATGTCCCAAGCGTGATTGTGATGTCATCAAGGAATGACGTAATAAATGCGACATACTCACTGCATTACCGCATTAATAGCGAGAGATGAAAAAAGGGAATGAGACAAAGAGAAAGAAAAAGAAGTGGAGAGGGAGAGAGGAGAAGAAAGAGAGAGAGAGAGAGAGACGGGGGGAGGTGGTGGTGATAGGGATATTGGCATGTATACAAAATTGCCAGTTTGACCCTCTCTGTGAGAGAGGAGACTGTCCTCTTCCACCACACTACACATTAATACAGGCCCAGAAAGAACAGAGCAGATTTTACTGCACTATTCAACATCACAGCAACCCCTTGAGAGAGAGCTACACACACACACACACACACACACACACACACACACATACACGCACCACATCACGTTATTGTTCCTGATAATATTTTTGCCATGATCTGGTCAAAACTGATTTGACTGATATTACATTTGTACATTATGCTCACTCTCTTTCACTGGAATACACGCTCACACATGCACACAAAAACACACATCCTAAAGAACGGAGGCTTTTACTCGCGCACACTCACACACACAAACACACACACACACAAACACACACACAATCTGATGAAGGACAGCAGAAGAGTCTAATTGGGCCTGCTCTGCAGCTGTTTTGCAATGAACACCTATGAAGATGAAACAGCGTGTGTTTCTCTCTCTGAATGTGCATTGTTTGTGAGTGTATGCATGTATGTTTGTGAGTGTATGTGTGTGTGTTTATATGTGTCACTGCAACAATGAGGTAATCTAATAACAATGCAGAGAAATTAGGACGTGTGATCTCTGATCTTTGATCTTTGATCTTTGACCCCCAGTGGTTAACCCTGGGCTGTACACAGATTTTTGTGCAATGCTGAAACACTGTTATTTTAATAAAGCCTTGTGAAACATTAAGTCAGAAAAAAGAGATTTCCCTCTACAACCCACACACTTTGACTGACAGACTGCTGATCAAGCAAGTGTGCATGTGTGTGTGTGTGTGTGTGTGTGTGTGTGTGTGTGTGTGTGTGTGTATACACGTGTGTGCATTCATAAGTCTGTGTGTGTTTTTGCTTGTGTGCATAAATATGTAGGTGTTTGTGTGAATGTGTGTAAGTGGGTATTTGTGTAGCTGTATAACCTCTCATAGCACAACATTAAAAAATTCTCAATTTGAAAAATTAATAAAAAAAAACAGACTGTCCCTTTCTTGTGCTATATATTTAGGACCATAATAAAAAATCTGAATGTCAGCTGGTTGCCTTTAGAGAATAAATTGGTGGTTTCCAAAGCTAATAACCTAATGGCAAATGTCAAGTCGACAGCTTGATGAACTACCTGTTCGCTTGAACGCAGGAGCACACGTACAGGCGCATGCAGACGCGTGTACTAACGTACTGCCTCGAAAGTTTTTTTTTCTCTGACAGCACCTTTTTGCAGAACTAAGCGCGTGATACGGACTGTAACGTATCTTGAAAGGTCTGCAGTAGATACTTTTGTATTCACCGCGCCACTCTCCGGTCTCCGCGCATATGCAGGTCGTTTCACGCACCGCGGCATCACCCTTTACCAGCAGTACCCGAGAGTGTCATCTGCACGAGGTTGTCCAGCGCAACCGGGAAAACGCATCAATCACTGGCCGGGCTTTGACGCAAGTTGCGTTCCTTAATGAGATTTCGGCTGTCCTGACTTTGTACATGAGAATCAATTTCTCTCTCTCTCTCTCTCGCTCTCTCTCTCTCTCTCTCTCTCATCCCACGCGCCTGGATGAGTCAGAGCTCGAGGCCTCCGCGCTGAGATAGATCTTTATGGGATATACAATGCCGACGGCTATACAAAATTTCTGTGACATGTTGGTCCACTGATATTTCCGCAAAGTATCGCTGAAAAGCTCATATATTTTCATTACGGGTTTGAACTTAGATTTTGCTGTCCTCTCGCGCACTCAAAGTTACTGCCTAAACATTGTCAACGAACTTCCCGAGCTCTTCTGCAATAACAAATTAGCGACTGAATGCTTGGCGGTGATGACGCCATTACCCGAAACGCGTCTGTCAGTCAAGAGTAACGTGCTGAAGTTAACCTGTTAAAGCAACGTGATGGAGTTAGCCTTTTAAAGTAAAATATAACACTATAAATGTCTTCATAATAAAATGTAATTAATCATGTGTGCCCTCCTTTCAAAAATACAGAACATTTGAAAAACCGAAAAACACGGGTCGTAACTTTCTCTTTGATTGAGTGCGTGTTCCACGCACTAACCGTGATTTCATTTGCAGTAAAACCTATTTGATTTTAGCTAACTTAAACAGCAGCAACTTCAAAATGTAAAAAGTCGATCAAATTAGCTTGCTAATGAAGCTTAATGTATCTACTGAGCTTCAATAGAGCTTTATTTTTTAAAATGAGAAATAATATTCGAATACATATTTTAAAGTAAAGTTTCTTCTCTATTAAGAAATTAACAATAATGTGGTCTGCTATTAAACAGTTCTGTCTGGCGAGTACACATTTGAAAACGGCACGCGTAAACAGATTCGTGACATAATGCAGGTCCAATCCATCTAATTCTGTTAGCTGAGAGAACAACAGAACTGTGCTTTAAACACCCCAAACGAGGTGCGGCTAACACACAGTCTGGACATTTTAATCTGGTTCTCGTAACAGCAACCCTTATCATTGTTTTATACCCTGTTAATTCTTAAAAACTCACCGATTAGCTACACGGAACCGGGGGGTAGTCGCAGACCAAATTTCAGAGATGCGCACCCTTGTCTCCGAGCTTTCTCAGCGAGCTAGTCACGCGCGGTATTTTCTGGCATCCCACCACAGGCGGGAACGGAGGGACGACGCTGCTGCCGTCGCAGAGGGGTCTTACTTCCTTTTTTCGTTCTTTCTTCCTGCACGATGCAGTAGCCGGTCCTCCGCAGTACTTAAAGAAAAAAGGCGAGGAACACAGAGAGAGAGAGAGAGAGAGAGAGAGAGAGAGAGGAGAGTGAGAGAGATCAATAGTTGTATTTCAGAGAGAGAACTGGGCAATCCCTTTTTACGGAAGAGTCTGCTGGAGAAGGCGTAAAATTTAAACACCGGATGATTTCAACAAGAACAGAACCACGAAGTCATAAAGTAGACTGTTGTGATGTGGGT
Organism: Sternarchorhynchus goeldii; assembly: GCA_028565775.1. Taxonomy (NCBI): domain Eukaryota; kingdom Metazoa; phylum Chordata; class Actinopteri; order Gymnotiformes; family Apteronotidae; genus Sternarchorhynchus; species Sternarchorhynchus goeldii. The sequence goes on from JAOXYF010000003.1 coordinate 23,817,956, forward strand.
GTATATATTTAGACAGGTAGCGCCAGATCTATCTGTTTTAGCTCATAACCTCCCGCCCCCCTTCCTTTAACGTATCGCTTTTTCATGAGTCACGACTCTCTCGAGGCGCCGCGGTTATTTTTGCCTGCGGTGTTGTCATGAATTGCCTTTTGAGTCATAACTTTGCGTGTTTCGGTAAAAACAATTGTCGTCACAATAAAGCACCGTATAGAATGAAAGTCGGTTTGAGTTGCACTGTTCTCTTCCGAAAAACACAGGCGACACACACGCGAGCTGAAGGCGTCTGTGCGGAAGACTCGCACGCGCGGCGGAGCTGTCCGCGGTGCTGAAACATCAAGCTGAGTAATATCGCCCACAAAAACCCAACTAAAACCTCAAGCGTTGCAAAGAACCCGTTCAGTGATTCACGTCCTCTAAATGCAGGCTACAGTTAAGTGAAAAAGACAGTGTTGTTAGAAGACTTCTACTTCTTATATATAAAATATAAAAAGTTTCGTGGAGACGTCAATGTGAATCTTTAGAAACACATTTCCAGATCGCTGAAACTTGCTGTTTAAAAACTTCTGTTTGTTTATATCTTACGTTTTGTGAGAGGACGAAATATTTTTCCTTTGCTTATCAGTTTTCATTTATACAATAAAAAGCATGGCGCGTTAAATAAGACGTGTTTGTTGTGTGTGTGTGTGTGTGTGTGTGTGTGTGTGTGTGTCACCCTTAAGAACCAACTTTTTTGACGCATGGAACGGTACCCTTGAGAGCAGTAGATACAGACGCCCCTCCCACGGATGTCATTCTGCCTGTCCAGCTGGAAGGAGGGAGCCCATTCTAAAACAAAGAGAACAGTTTTCCTCATCCATCCCATAATAAGGCCATCCGGAGGAAACACGCAGATGAAGATGGTGGAAGGAAGACTGGAGGGTTTCCCCTCTTATTTTGTCCAATAAATATGCTAATACCGTGTGCACGTATCCAACACCAGCTGTCGCTTTCTCAGATTCAGATGAGCAGTCAAAAAGTTTCTTTGCCTCTCAAGTACACACACACACTCTCTCTCTCACACACACACATAGACACACATATACACATGCTCTCTCTCTCACGCACAGACACACATAGTCTCTCTCTCACACACACATAGACACACATATACACATGCTCTCACACACACACACAGACAATCTCTCTCTCACACACACAGTCTCTCTCTCTCTTTCACACACACACACACACACACACACACACACACTCTCAGACACACACACATACACACACACACACACACACACACACATAGACACACATACACATGCTCTCTCTTACACACACAGTCTCTCTCTCTCACACACACACACACACACACATGCTCTCTCTCTTTCTCTCTCTCTCTCTCTCACACACACACATAGTTGTGCACTAGGGGGTTCTTCAAAAGTTTGGAGCAGCTGCTAAGGAGGGGCCAGCAGTGGATCACAAATCACACCAGAAGCAAAGCATGCTGGGATTGAGGTAGATTAGTCAGCCCTGTGTGTGTGCACATGCATGTCTGTGCACGTGCATAATTGAAAAGAAGACTGCAGTTATTGAGTTTCGTCCAGTGTACTTGTGACACGAGGAGGATCTCACCCTTTGATCCATCAGCAGTGAAATCATTAACAGAACACACACACACACACACAAACGCACACACACACACACACACTTCCAATCAGAGCATGCAGTGTAGAATCAGCTTTACATAGCTGCATGGACTCTAGGGGTTCTGTGGTAGCCTTCAGCTATGAGAGCAGAGGAAGCAACATATATGTGATGGAGTGAGAGTTAGGGAGGAGAGAGAGAAAGAGAGGGAGTGAAAAAGGGAGAGAGGGAGTAAAAGATAGAGAGAAAGAGAGGGAGTGAAAGATAGAGAGAAAGGCCCTGAGGTTGCTGGATTCCACTAGTCCATTACTGAGCCTCAGTTTGTGAGTGTGTACAAAAGGCAGATATGTATGTCACTCACTCACACACACACACACACACACACACACACACACACACACACACATAGACATACACACAGTGTTTTCTTACATAAAGCTCTACCCTTACTGCTAAATGTTTAGTGGTAAATTATTCACTATTCATGAGGTACATAATATAATAATATATATATATTTATAACAAAAAGGTAGATAATATTCTCAAAGTCCTTCTTTTGTTGTGCAGATATATAATGTTGTTCTTAGTCATTGTGTAATTATACGTTTCAAAGGCTGAACTCACAGAAATAACCCCAAAAGGGTTAGGGTTAGGGTTAGGGTTAGCACAGGTCACTTCATATTAAAACATCAGCCTTCACATAGAAATCAGGTGAAGAAATGCTTTCCATAGTAATCAGCATGCCATCACTGCAGCTGTGTGTGTGTGTGTGTGTGTGTGTGTGTGATGTGTGTGTGTGTGTGAGTTCTGAATTGTTTATTGGGTACATGTGTGGGTGTGTGCATTTAGAGTGAAACTCTCCAATGCATCAAAAACACAAATTTATACACACACACACACACACACCACACAAACACACCTGCAACAATTTTGGTACACCTGTGATTGGAAAGTGTTTAATTGCTTGTTTTTAAAATGTATTCTGTCTCCCATAAATGCCTAATTTTATTTCCAAATGCTTTCTCACTGATTTGTAGTGAACTCACATCTCACACCAAACAGCACCACACAGTCAGTGGAAGCAGAATATCTTGGGGTAAGTATATATAATATAAATATGTCCCAATAATTTTGAAGCAGAAGATTTCTGAGTAACTATATACAGCGACCGCATTAAAATGTCCCAATATTTTTTATGCTGTTTATTTGTGAGGGTCTCTGTCTGATTTATACAACCCTTTGATCTTTCAGCCTGACAGGAGAGGAGGGGGGGGGGGTAGACAGGAGTGAAGAGAGGAAGTCAGCAGAAGGGTACAGGGAGGGGGAGAGAGGGGAGAGAGGGGAGAGAGGGGGAGAGAGGGGAGAGAGCAAGAACAAGGGATGGGCTAGAAACAGAAAAGAGAACAGTTCACTTCTCTCTGGAAATTGTCTGCAAATACCAAAATGTCAGAATATGTCAGCCAAGGAGCTGAGATAGTCAGAATGACTACATTATATATGCACACACACACACACACACACACACACACACACACATGCACGCGCGCACACACAGATGGCTGCAGTGGTGTGTGCTGAGTTTATTGTGGCTCTGGTCCCACTGTGTTGAGTCCACAGGAGGGAATCCCCAGCCTTCTGGAGGGAATCTGGAGGGAGGCTCTCATTATTCCTGTTGCTGAAAGGTGAGATGCCCACAGTACACACACATACAGCTTCATCTGTGAAGTCAGTCTCAAATGAGCATGAGTGTGTGTGTGTGTGTGTTTGTGCGCATTTCTGTGTGTGTGTCTATGTGTGTACGAGTGTGTGTGTGTGTGTGTGCATTTATGTTTGTGAGTGTACAGACTCAAGAGTTTAATTCATATTCTTTTTGAATCAATAATTTAATTTCTGCATTCTTAATTACAGTGGTTGTAGAAGGTCACTGGTGCATATTTATGAAACTTGCCAGAGTGAATACTGATCTAGAATCAGCCTTTGCCTTTTCATATCTTCATGAGCAGAGGTCTGTAAAAGAGCTTGGACCTGTTCCTACAGCAGCTCACTTAAAATGAATTACTCACAAGGGGTTACTTCCGCTTTGAATAGCATGTTTCCTCAGCTTGTAGCAATATGTGTGAACACCTGAGTCTTTCTTTTCTTTCTTTCTTCCCATATTATTTCTCTTCTGTTCATTCTTTCTCTCTCTGTCTCTGTTTGTACCTGTCTGTCTCTCTGTCTGTCTGTCTCTCTCTGTCTTACTGCTTTTGACTCTCTGTCTCTGTCTGTTTTATTATTTCTGTCTCTCTCTCTCTCTCTCTCTCTCTCTCTCTCTCTCTCTCTCTCTCTCCCTCATGAATGATCTAATCTTTTTGCTTGTTGCAGTAAAAAGTGTATACTCTGTATGTGCAGTATAGTTCAGGTGTATACTCAGTATGTGAAGTATAGTTTAGGTGTATACTCAAATACTCAAAATATAAAATAACTCAAAATACTATAATATGATACTAAATGCAACACAAAGGCCCTGGCAGTCTGATGCTGTGATTGGCCTACATGTCTAATCCAGCCTTGGCTGTCTGATCAAACTGACATGCATGTCTCAGGTAGATGTGGCGTGTGGGATATAGGGACAGTGAGCATGCAGTTTCCACCAGGCAAAAAATGATTCCTCAATAGGATTAAGGAATATGGAGAATGGGGAATATGGAGATAGACATTGATAAGCAAGGCTGTAGAGCTGCAGCAGGAGCTGATTGGTTTAGAGTTGAAGTTAGAGTTGGTTGGTTCAGAGTTGTAGTTTGAGTTGTTTGGTTTAGAGTTGTAGTTAGAATTTTGGTTGGTTTAGAATTTTTTCCTTAAAGCTGCTCTAAAAGCACAATAATTTCACACAAAAACACAACATATAAATTAAGTGCAGTTAAAAATAATGTTTCACTTATGTGGAAATTAGACAGACAATTATAGAATAAAATCTAAGAGTGAAGGAGAGATAGAGAGAGAAAGAGAGAGAGAAGGGCAGGGTAATAGAGTGAGTGAGAGTGAGAAAATGATGAAGTGAGAAAGTGAGAGAGAGACTGGAAGAGATGGAGTTGTGGGTGCGTATTCATGAAACCCACACTCCTCTGTCAACTCCAGTTAACTCAGCTGATAATAGATGACTTATGACACTGACATTAATTGCCTGTTCTCTCTAGTAGGCAGAGGTGTTTCTGTGTGTGTGTGTGTGTGTGTGTGTGTTTCTGTGTGTGTGTGTGTGTGTGTGTGTGTGTGTGTGTGTGTAAGATGGATGTAGAGGCAGGTTCCCACCTTCATATCACAGCACTTAGATTCTCATCTTCTACCTTTCCACCTCCTCTCTATCCCTGTTATTATTCACTAATCTATCTATCAATCTATCCATCTATCTATCTATCTATCTATCTATCTATCTATCTATCTATCTATCTATCTATCTATCTATCTATCTTACTTTCTTTCTTTCTTTCTCTCCTTCACGGCTGAATGAATAATGTATTAACGTCTTTCCTCCACTCTAATTTCATTATCCTGATGTAGGTCTTTGGCATGGGTAAGAGTTTGCCTAAATGGATAAACTTCCTTCTCAGAGATCTCTTTCTCATACTGATTGAGTTTGGTATTAAGATAAATTTGTTTGTGTGTGTGTGTGTGTGTGTGTGTGTGTGTGTGTGTGTGTGTGTGTGTGTGTGTTTAAAATTCCAACATTTTGGGAACATTTTTACTGCAGCCATTAAGGAAACATGATTTCAGTTTTTTACAAAATACAAAAAAAACATACAAGCACCAAAAGAATAGTTACTGAGATTAAGATTATATTAACGGTTACTGAGATTAAGATTGTATTAACGGTTACTGAGATTAAGATTGTATTAACGGTTAGGCAATATTTACTACACTAAAGCAAACTCAATGAAAATGGCAGCAATTCAAACGTGTGTGGGAGAGGTGATAGTGTGTGTGTGTGTGTGTGTGTGTGTGTGTGTGTACGTGATATCTTAACCATTGAAATGGAAATATTTTCTCTTTCAGATGTTGATTGGGAAGAGGTATCCACATTCTTCAAATATCAGACTGTCCCCTGTGTTGCCATGGTAATGAATAATGAATATAGGCAGCAATGACAGACTGATTCATTCTGTCTGAACTGATGAAACTAAGCTTTTATTTTTACTCATCAGACATCATAGCATTCACCAAAACATTCATGAATTATTCATTCATTCATTCAGTCATTCATTCAGTTAAAATAATGGACCACTTATTCTGCATTTACTCTGATTTTAGCTGCAATCAAATAGGTGGGATGACCACCACCAAATACATATTTATTAAGTTTTGTGCCAGTCAGACTTAGGGAGGGATCCAGTGTGGTGGGTCAGTGGTCTGATAAGCACGGCTGTGTCAGATCTACAGAGAGGGGACGGTGGTTTCTCTGTGGCCTAGTCAGTGGTGGAGTCTTTGAGCAGTAATGGTGTCCTGGTGTGTGTGACCTGTAATGGTTCACACACACACACACACACACACACACACACACACACACACACACACACACACACACACACACACACACACAC
>JAOXYF010000003.1:23832204-23843924 GCA_028565775.1 Sternarchorhynchus goeldii
CATGTATTTACTGAAACTACTTAATAACCACCATGTATTTACTGAAACTACTTAATAACCACCATGTATTTACTGAAACTACTTAATAACCACCATGTATTTACTGAATCTACTTAATAACCACCATGTATTCACTGAACAGTTCATGCAGAGGTGATACATCGTTAATTGAACTTGGCTAAATTGAACTTGAATTGAATTTGATATGTTGAAACTGTAGTGTTTTTGGGTCCAGTTGGCTCTGCATGTAGTGGTGGTGCTGTTAGGTGAACTAGTTTTGCTTTGTTATGAATATCATGCTTTGTTAAAATATTAGTTAAAATGAGTACATTACAGTACCAGCATAACTGTTATCTCAGTGGAGCACAGGCAAGTCTGTTTAATGGGCTTGAGTTATCTCGAGTTATCTCTTGAGTTATATCTTGAGACACTTTGCCCAGATTTAGTTGTAATATATCCTTTTCTTAGGGGGTGGACGTGCAGTTGTCAGTTTCGTTGAGTGAACTGCTCATTTGATTGGGTACTTACTGGAGGAGAAGCTCTTGTTATTTTTGGCAGAATTCGTCAGATCTTGTTATGGCCTTGAGATAATATGATTCCAGCATCACTGTCACTTAGAAGTAATGCAAGATGTTTCAGCGCAGCTCTGAAGTGCTTGTGATGACTCCTGCCTTCAGCTGGGTTGTCTGCTAATCTGACTGGTATCGGCTCTAGAGGCTGGGCTGGAATCCAAAAGCATGACATCACTTCACTGCACGTTGGGTTGTGTGAGGGAACTTCTAACACCAGCTCGGCCGTTTCTGCTTCTGCTCACGGGATACACACACATCCAAAATTTTGTTTTAATTGACTGTGGCACTTGCGGTTTCTGATATTTAAAAATATATTTTTAAGCTCCAGTTCAGGCCAGTGTAGGTTTGTCTTCATGCCTCCTGATCTCCAGATGCGGAGGTGCTGCTGTAGCAGTCGTGTAGCTCTGCACCACCTTCTCTTCATGCTACTTTGATTATATTTTTAAGTGCATCTTGCATCAAACGGGATCAAATACCAGGAAAGAGAAACATTTGGTGCTCTTGTTTCTTTTCAGTTATTTGATGTGTAATTTAAACTGCGTGTGGGCATCATGCACAACTGCAGTTCACTGCTCACAGGTGTGTGGCTGCTGTGGTGTGGTTGGATCCGTTTCTGCTGTGATGGTTTGAGGCGTCTGTGGTGTTTGAACTCCTTTCCTCTGGTTTGTACGCTCCTGTTAGGAGGGACCCAACAGTCTGATCAACGAGGATGAGTTCTTTGACGCTGTGGAGGCTGCTCTCGACAGACAGGACAAAATAGAGGAACAGGTGTGTTACCGTGTCGACCCCACACCTCCACACCTTCCCAACGCTGCTCCGTGGATTGGGTTTGGGCTCCAATGAGAGTTTAGCGCTATGAATAACAATGAATGGCTTTAACTTTGTGGATCTACTGGGCAAGCTATTAAAATTGTATGAATACTCCAATTGATGCAGTGACACCAGTATTTATTATTTATTGTGTGTGATTTTGTTTGTGTGTGTGTGTGTGTGTGTGTGTGTGTGTCTATAGACGCACACAGAGAAGTCTCGCATCCAGAGGCCCAACCTCATACCTTCAGCAGACATCTACTCCACTATGGGCATGCACCGATTCGCTGAGAAGGTGAGGGCTGCTTTCTCCCCACTTCATCTGAAAGATCTCACCTAGTTGTGCGTGTCGACGTTCGTCTCACCTGCTTCTCCTGGTGAACTTGAGGATTTCTGTGTTTTTGTTTGGGTTTTCTGTTTGAGATTGGTTGCTCTGTACTCCCTTCTTGTTCGTCTTTGTCTTTTCTTGGCCATCTTGAACTTTCATTTCAAGATTGTTTGACCATAAATATCCTTCACTTCCTTTACATCCCCCTCTCTCTCTCTCTCTCTCTCTCTCTCTCTCTCTCTCTCTGTCTGCTGTAGTCCCCCTCTCCACCCTCCTCCCCTCTGTCCTGTGCTGTAGTCTTCAGCCCCCCTCTCCACCATGAGCACAGGTTCAGTGCTGAGGTAACGGCGCCTCCTAGCTCACAGGCTGTGTAACTGCGTGCTCTGCCCCACTGTGGCTTACAGGCAGTTGTTTATTGTAATGGCATGTTACTGGCACCTACACATGTAAATAGGAAATGGCTTATTCAGAAGAAAAAAACGAATCAAAGGGATGTTAATCAATGAAAGAGTGAGTTGTGATGCTGACTGGCTACAATGCTGCCTTCGTGTGTCACATCAGCAGTGTATAGTTGAACTATTTCTTTGATTGATTAGTCATCCTTGGGGTGCTGCTGTAATCCTCATCTTTTTAAAATGTGTTTTCCTTTTGTATTTCTTAGCTGGTTATGCTTACGAACCTATATTAGGTACTACATATATGGCAGAAATTATGTGCATTTACTTATGTTACTTACCACTGCATGAAGCTCGTGTTTTGTCTGGCTAACATAATCTGATGCTGGTAATAGCAAGGTCTTGGCGGAATGCTTTAATAAATGGTCTCAGTAAACACGTTTGCCCTGCTGTGGGTTCTGTTGTACATGTAGCACAGAGAAAAGTCTCTGGATGGAACTGATCTCTGATCCAAGCACTTCATCTTCCTCCCTCTGGTACCGTGTCTCTGATAGGTGGAGGAAATGGTGCAGAGTCACATGACGTACTCCCTTCAGGATGTGGGCGGAGATGCTAACTGGCAGCTGGTGGTGGAGGAGGGCGAGATGAAGGTGAGAGAGGAGGAGGAGGAGGGTTCTTGAATTCAGAATGAGCAGCTGCTGTAGGCTTCTGGAATGCCGTTTGAGCTTCAGACGTGAATTACCCATCATTCTTTGCTCTGATGAGTGACAGTTAACAGCATGGTGTTATTCTGGAGTAAAAAATGAATAACAATTAGTGAACAGAAAATAGACAAACCTTTTCATTCCGTTCTCGCTGAATTATGCACACCTGTACACTGAATTATGTACATCTGTACACTGAATTATGTGTGTGTCTGTGTGTTATGTAGGTGTACAGGAGAGAGGTCGAGGAGAACGGAATTGTACTGGACCCTCTAAAGGCCACACACGCCGTGAAAGGGGTCACAGGTCACGAGGTCTGCCACTACTTCTGGGATACGGATGTCCGTAATGACTGGGAGAGTGAGTGTAACGCGCACACGCGCACACACAAGCGCTTTATTGAGGGATTTAAAATAGCCAGGTTTCAGTCATTCTGACACAGTGTGAAAGATTTAGCTGAAAGATCCTCTCCATGGTGCTCATCACACATTTACGTACATTTACAGCATTTAGCAGATGCTGTTATCCAGAGCAACTTACAAAAGTGCTTTGTCGTCTTCTCATAGAATAGTACAGTAGTTTAGAGTCAAAGACACTCACCTCCTAGGTGTGTAATACACTCAGCCTGTGACTGGCGTGGACCACAGCTCAGACGTTCCTCCCCTCCACTAACGTCCATGACACTCTCCCTCGTCCGTGTGCTTAGACCTTCTGGCTCTGCCGTTGCCATCTCTCTAATGCACTTTCATTCTCAAAAACTTCGATCAACTTTCAGTGGCTTCACTCAGAGATTGATCACACTAGTCAGTGTTACTTTGCCTGAGGAACATGCATTGTACATAAGACTGTAATGGCACTCTCTCGTCTCGCTAAATCCCCACCATTCACCTGGGCTTTTACGGCTCGTCAGTACTCCTGGGGGGTGTGGAGGTTTGTTCCAGTAAACCCCAGTCTACCTTCTAAAGGTTTCTCCATGTTCTAAAGACTTCCCAGACATTCTTAAGACTTCCTGATATCAAAACCTCCAGGTACAACACACCAATCCAGTGTCCTGTATGTGCAGGTTTGCTGGCTTCACATGTTGAGGTTTTAGAGTGTATTCATCGGTTCTAATGGGAGCACACGTGGTCAAGGAGAGGAAACACCATTTTCTCTCACATGTCTCCTCATGTAATATTACATTTCTTGGTTTTAATAATAATCAGGGTTTTTTTTCTTTCTCTCTTTTTCTTGAATTCCAGCTACTGTTGAAAATTTCAACATAGTGGAGACTCTGTCCGATAATGCCATAATTGTGTACCAGACGCACAAGGTAAGACTGGCCGCCCTGGTGAAACACATGCAGGTTTGTGTGTGATGCTGATCTGATCGTGGTTAGTGGTGTGCTGGATGAACAGCTTCTCTGACCTTTGTCGTGGTGCTTTCCCTTCACTCTCAGGTGACGGTGCTCAAACACACCTGTCCATCTCTTAGCCCTGTTCTCATATCTCTCATTATGCATCTGCATCTTTTCAATGCTTTTGGTTGGTTTTTTGTTTGTTTGTTTACTGTTTCTGATTGGATAACCCTGAGTGTTGACTCTTTCTGATTGGTTAAACCTGATTTGTTTTTGTCCTGCAGAGGGTGTGGCCTGCGTCACAGAGAGACGTGCTGTATTTGTCAGCGATCCGGAAGATCCTCGCCAACAACGAGAATGACCCGGACACGTGGATCGTTTGTAACTTCTCTGTGGATCATGACCAGGCCCAGGTAAGACCCTGGGCATGACGGAGGGCACGAGTGTGCGCCCTGGTTCACAGACGCATTACAAAAAAGACACAAGGAAGGAAGAGGGAATAAAGAGTAAAGGAAAAAAGAAATCTTAGATATCTTGCAACGCTCAAGAAACTAAAGCTTTTTAGATTTTATGTTCGCAGCTTTTACAGTTGTTTTGTTGAGGAATTTTGACCTGTTTTGATCATCAGCAAGAAACCTGTTATGTAGCAAACGTTCAGCTTGTGCTAATGGGGAAAAAAGGCCCTGCTATATTCTGGATCTGTTGAGGATTACTGCTAAAGCTCTGTGCTTATGAAATGGTCTGAAGCCAATGAGTGGTTTTGGGGTTACAATGCTGTGATGTATCCCCCCATCCCCCTTTCCAGCCAAGCAGCAGATGTGTTCGTGCCAAAATTAACATCGCCATGATCTGCCAAACACTGGTCAGCCCACCAGAGGGCGACAAAGATATCAGCAGAGAGAACATCCTGTGCAAAATCACATATGTTGCCAATGGTGAGAAGATGCTTTTAATAGTTATTAATGACAACACTTAGTGTTTTTGTTTGTCTGTTAATAAATCAAGTATTTAAATGAAATTGGAAAAATAAATAAATATGTACATTAATTTTAGGATGCATATTATATTGCTACTCAATTAAGGCCAGTTTACCAGACCAAGATTAAACCAAAACCTAAAACTAAAAAGAATTTCCAGTGGTTATTCACCATTGGCAATTTAGCTCAAGATTAGGGTTAATCTACCCAGCACTAGGGTTAATCTACCCAGCACTAGGGTTAATCTACCCAGCACTAGGGTTAATCTACTTGTGCGATGTCAACTTGTAGAGTTAGAAGTGTTATTGCAGTGTTATGCTAATATTGTGTGTTGTGCCATTGGGTGCAGTGAATCCTGGTGGGTGGGCCCCTGCGTCTGTGCTAAGAGCTGTGGCAAAGAGAGAATATCCCAAATTCCTGAAGCGTTTCACCTCCTACGTGCAGGAGAAAACTGCCGGCAAGCCCATCCTTTTCTGAGCGTCCAGGTAGGGCTTCCAGAAAACCTCTCGTGTTTCCGAAATCATGTACTCCACAGGGACCTGAGCTTGCTTAATTGTCTTATGGTGGAGAGGATTCAACTTTTCAATTGTGTGTGTGTTCTAGGGTGTGCTCCTGAATATGCCGCGTCTCCTTACACTCTTCCAGCTACTCGTGGCAGTGTGAAAAACTCACTTCATCCATTCTTATCCAGACTGTTTGGAACCACAGCTGTCACAAGAAACTACATTACCCAAAAGTCCATCCTATATGTTTTAAGCTTTAGTTTTTCCTAAGGCTTTAATCCATTAATTCATTAGCTATTCAGAAAGGACATTAGATGTTTGACTGGCGGCTGCCAAATACCAGTCTGGTTGTTTTTTGGCATACGTATGTGTGGGTGTGAGTGGATGTGTATGGGAGAGGGATAAAAATGGGTTTATATGATCGTTTTGAAACTGAACACAGGCAACCCGCTTTCGACCAGGTTTGTTTTGGTTTGATTGTTTTGTCTTCTGCACTTGGGTTTTCTTGTTCACACCAATGCCAGAATTCACTGCTTTTTCCTCCACTCTGCTAATATTCCCAAATTTAAACTAAAACTCTCGCCACCCACTCCAACGTCCTGAATAGAACGCTAAAGTTTTTGTCAGTCACCTTTGAAGAGCTGTCTTTGACTGTGATGGATGGCAGTGTCTCTTCGATGAAGCCCTGCACCTGTGCCGAGGAGGAGATTAGATTGAAGTGGTCTGAAGGCAGTTTTTTGTTTATTTGTTGTTGCAGTTGTCAATTTTTGTCTCTAGAAATCTATCAATCTCCAGAAATCTCTAAAATGATGTTTTTCAGTTGTACTTGTGTGCCAGTGGCTGGCATACTGTAGCACAGTTGAGGATCGTCTGGGATTTTTAAACAGGGCAGTCGAACCTTTTGTGTCTTGATTATTTGTATATAATTTCATAATTATTGAGTCTGGTTTGTGAGGTTGTTGTCAGCCAGTGCTTTTTGTGTGACTCTTCTAACTCCACATGCCTTAGGGGGCAGTGACGTGTGCACGAGTGTGTGCACGCGTCTCTAAGGGCCCGCGGCGATACACACAACTCAGAAGAAATGTACTCGTGAAGTTTGGGGCAGGAGTGTGTTTGTGCTGCAGGGTGTCTGTTTTAATCACTAGTGAAGTGCCTCAGTGTAGGTCACACATGAGAAAACATGCAAAGTCTTCTTGAAGCGAGGATCCTTCCACGCCCGTGATCTCTGAGCAAGAGGGAAGGCTTTCGAAAGGTCCCGCCTCTGTATTTCTACTGACACGGAGATCCTGCATCTCATCTCTGATTTCTTAAACCGTTTTATTCAAACATTTGTGATTTTGCAATCAGCAAGGACAAAAAAAAAAGACTTTCGCATAAATCAGATGTGCTTGTTGAATATAGAATGCCAATCGATTTTTTTTTTTTTTTTTTTTTTTTTTTTTTTAACATCCAATAGAAAGAGACGGGGTTGGAATGGGAATGGGCTGTAGGTAATAGTGTGTGGATTAGAATGGGTTGAAATTATTTATTGTTTATACAGTACCTCTTACAATTTAGTGTAATCATAAAATATGAGTTTACATTGACTTTAAGTAGCAATGGCACACAAGTTATGGTTTTGATCACAAAGTTTCTAAGCTTGACGTCCCATCGGTGTTTGCCTTTGTCTGTCAGTAGGCGAAGGACTGTTAATGATGTATGTAGAAAAGGTGTTGAGCCTCTTTAGTAGGTCAGGTAACACAGGGGTGCCTAACTCCACTCAAGATCTGGCTGTCTCTACACCATCTTACCTGAGAAAGGATGACCTACTGTCAAACCAGAAGTAAAGATCTAGTTCAGACAAATAGATTCCAGAACACTGGAAAATGGTTCCTTTGATGATCAACTGACTGGAGGATACTTTCATCGTGTGATGTGGGAAACAGCCCGTCATGAGTGGAGTTTTACACGTTTCTGTCCTGACTGAGCACGTGTGTGTGTGCGTGTGCGCAGCAGAATCGGATGTCCCTCTAACACCAGTATAGTTCGTCATTTGTTGCATTTGCACTGAATGTAATGTAATTGAAATAAAGTTTCTGTAAATAAATATTCACACTAAAGTTATCTGACTACTGCATGAAAAGGACACTGAAACTCCCCCTCACAAACCTTTACAAATGAATTCATATTTTGACTTTAGCAGTAAAGGTTAATTTAGGAAGAAGCTCATTTCTGAAGGACAGTAGCCCGTTCAATATTTAAGCACTTTTAATTAGCACCAAAGTCATATAGCACAAGTGTAGTAATGTTTATATTTTCTGCATTTTATAAAACAAAAATAGACAATTTATTTTTTAAAACATTCCTCAAAACGCAGGTTTTTCAGAAGTTAGAACCGTAAGGGCACAGTCACAGATATGGCTTCGTTGTTTCCAGGCTATGAATTCACTCTGGTTGAAAACCAACGCACTTCACAGGTGTAATCCTGTCAGCTTCAGTCTCACACACACACACCAACACCCAGAATGTCATCCACATACACACTATGAAGCACCCACACACCACTGTCCAATCAAGAAAATGGTACTGAAGCTTACAGACTTGCCCATTTACACACGTTCTGTTCCCTGATTTCAAACATCCCTGCACCATCTGTTGCATTTTGCATTTGTCAAAGACGGTTCTTGCCCTCAGACACAGATTGGACCTTGTCAAGGGACATGTTGATCAGCCCATTGAGGCAGGTGTGAACAGAGATCAGGATCAGAATCCAATGTAATTGGGAATCCAGAATCAGGCTTGGGAGGAAAATACTGCATTGGCAAACTTTTCATGAACATGCTACTGCATGCATGCAAACACACCTGAGCAGCCAGGCCCATACAACTATCATGTAATATACATTATAAAGTTAACCCTCCCTTTTAAAGCTTGTTTCTCATGCTTTTGTGAGTTGAACTATAAGCATAGTGCCAGTTGGTTTCACTTGATTTGAGCCAGTTATTGTACTTAAGCTTCATATATTCATGATCAAACATTGTTAAACCACAGCTCTGGGGGCCTTTTAAGCACCATGATGGGTGTTGGGGAAATCAGTTTTCATACATCCGCAGAAGTTCAGCTATTTACTCCATTTCAGCTCATACCTGCCTGAATCAAGCACTTAAGACCATTAACCACCTGGAGTGCTGGAAGGTCCCCCCCAAATACAAACATCTGGCAACCCATATTTGAAACTTTTCAGTCACATGTTTGAAGGAACCTTATATTCATTGTTCCAAAGACCACAGAAACAAAGTCTCCGTTCCCAGTGCCATCAAGTCATGAACTTCAGCCAGTTATTAGCTGGGAATGGATTCTTTTTCCATTCGTTGTCCATCATGGATGATGTAATCAACTGTCCGTTGATGGGAGTATTAATAACGGTACTTTGAAAAAGTCTGCAGTACATCAACGATACAGACATCCTCTCTGTCCCCAGTAGCTGAGCAAACTCCTCCTTAACCCACAACATATTAGTGCTTATTTTCAGACCTCCTCTAGTTAGTGGGGTATTTTTTGCAGACCTAAAAAGGCAGCGTTTTAAGAATGTCCTGAGACTGAATTTTGGCAGTCATTAAAGGGTAGTGAGCTAACAAACTCAATTTCCCAGAAATGAGTGGGATAGAGTTTTTTGCTCCGGTCACGGGGTGGTCCAGGTATCAGGAGGGCTCTGAAAGGTTGACTTTTGATCTGGATGGAAAGAAAGCAAAACAAACAAAAAAGACATCTCAGAGTGAAGCCGTGATACAGCACTTTCCACTGACCTGACCCCAGTTTTAGAACTCGTCCTATTGTGGGTATATGTACAATTTAAGGAGAGCTCACTGCTTCTAGGTCATCATTTCTCCCAAAAGCCAAATCATTAGCATTCCTGCGCCACCACACCCACATTGTACTGGTTCAGGCCCTGATATGATAGTGATGATATCCAACTGTTTGCTCCAATTAATTCCACCCATTAATGACAGGTAATTAGCAATTGCAGGTAGCTGGAACGAAATCCTGGAGAAGCGTTATCTACTGCCCTCTTCTAATTGCCAAGTCCTACCAGCAGAAGTGTGAAGTGTCTTTAGTCTCCACAAAGCCTTGTGGGAAATGCAGTTGTGTGTACCTGTTGAGAGTCATGTGACTCTTGACGAGGTGGCCGGCGGCAAGTGCGGCCATGAGGGAGAGTTCTCCTGCCATCACCGCGGCGCACACCACCCGTGCCATGGTGCGGGAGTTCTCACCAGGACCGTCGGAACTGGATCCCTGCACGCCTAGCATCTGTGTGCACGCACGCACACACACACACACACACACACACACACACACACACACACACACACACACACAGACAGAAATGACACAAAACCCTTCAGATGCAGAACTTCACTAAACACCTCTCATAGGCACTTTGATGATGCTTGAAGCCCAAAATGAGGGGACAGAGAGAGAGCGCGAGTGAGTTTGTGTACCTGTAAACAGGCTTGCTGTGGGGGCAGGTTTGTCCCTCCACCCACTGTACCCAGCTCTATCGAGGGCATGGTGCAGGAAATACAGAGATCCTTCCCCTCTGACCCCACCGCCTCCATCAGAGTGATGCAGTTACTGCTCCCTACTGTCTGCCCCGGGTCCTAGAGGGATACAGTTTAAAAAGCAGCTTATTTTTAGTTCCTCTAAAAGTGACCCACTTACTCCCAGGTCGTTCCCCTCCCGTTTCACCTCACCTGTCCACACGCGATGTAGACCGCGGCGACGATGTTAGCCGCCTGAGCGTTGAAGCCACCGATGCTGCCGGCCATGGCAGAGCCCACGAGGTTCTTACTGATGTTCAACTCCACCAGGGCTGCAGTACTCGTCTTTAGCACCTAGAGGGAACCAAAGAACCACATTAGAGTAGAGCAAAAGGCAAAAAAAAAAACAAAACTTATGGCGAGTGGTGCAGGTCTCTCGTTCCCACCTCTTGCACTACTTTAGCGGGGATGGTAGCCTCACACACGAGGGACTTCCCCCTGCCCTGGATCCAGTTAATGGCTGCAGGTTTTTTATCAGTGCAGTAGTTTCCACTGACGGCCAAGACACGCAGGTCAGGGAACTCCTCCTGTAACCTGCATAGAGCCTGCTCTGTGCCCTAGGGAGGGAGAGAAGAGGAGAGAGAGAGAAAGAGAGAATGTTATAAACCATCTGACTTTTCAAAATGTATAGCCTGCTGGTTCTCCCTAATGCTTGACATGTAGAAATTCGTTCCCATCCCTTTCCACTGAACCCTCCCTCACACACTAACCTTAGAGAGCATGTTCATGCCCATGGCATCACCAGTCTGGGACTGGAAGCGGATGTAGAGGTTCCTGCCCGCCAGGCCGACCTGGAGCTGCTCCAGTCGAGCAAACCTAGAACACAGCGCTGAGTTCAGACCACGCTCGACCCAACAAGACCGTGTTCGGAACGACCTCGACCTCAACAAGAGTAACGGCCAAACACACATGAACCACACAGGACTTCATGATACAGAAGCAGCTAAAAATTCACAAAACATTTACAAAAATGACCTTCCAGTGCAAAAATAATCCAAGAACCTGTACTTATGTGCAAAAATGACAGAAGAACGTTCATGGGATTTCATATCAGTATTATTACTATATAACACAATGCAATGTCAAAACAACTCTACTACGACCCCTAAGACCTGTGCCCTCTGCCCTCTGACCTGCTGGTGTGGTCAAAGGCCTGTTTGATGACACTGAAGCCTTCAGGACCTTCCAACCAGGATTTGACCTCTGCGGCCCTGCAGGCTGATGGCAGCTGTACAGCAGGTCCACGGGTCATTCCATCCATCAGAACACGGGCGCTCGCACCGCCCGACAGCTGGGGGGACGAGAGCACGAAAATCAGTCAAATAAACACAAGAAAGCTTAGAGAACTAAAAGGTAAGAGAGAAGGTCAGACAAACGCTATAGAGGGGAACTAACATCCGGGGGAGGGGAGAGACGCACCGTTATAGCTTTAAGGTTTAAGATCGGGGGGGGGGGGGGGGGGTGCACGCACTGTAATGGCCCTGCCGCCACTGTTAGTGCTGGCAACAAAACAGCCTT
>JAOXYF010000003.1:23860423-23877939 GCA_028565775.1 Sternarchorhynchus goeldii
ACATTTGTAAAGCTGCTTTGAGACAACGTCTGTTGTTAAAAGCGCTATAAAAATAAATAAACTTGAATTTGAACTTGGTGTCAAAGACCCAGCACTTCCCTGCTTCACCTGAATGATCTGCAACCAGTTTACAGTGCAGTGCCAGCCTTTAAACAAAACACACCTCAATGAATAAGGCTTTTTTGATACTTTCACATTTTCAATGAAAAATTTTTCCCCCCAAATACAGGTACAGTTATAGTGGACAACTTAGGTTTTAAACACTTTGTTAACATCCCCCTTTGACTAGATCCACTATATGAAAAGATAAAACAACGTAGTAATGTCCAGAAGACATGCGTCCCAAACTATGGCCGCTAGATGGCTCGCGCGAGCCAAACGTCCATTGCCTCGTGACATTTGGGGAGCCTTTTCAATACTCGGAAGAAAAACTCGGACGAATACATCTCTCCAGAATAAAGAATTAATTTGAACGGGCCTAGACCAGGACAACTTTAAAGTTTTTACTACTGTGGCTGTACAGCTAGATAGCTGTATAAATTCGTATGTGTTATATGAGAAGGCCGTAAATCTTATTATAGATCGATAATGAACAAATCTTCAAACTACCTACACTGCTGATTTGGACAGCCAGTGGGTGCCCAGCTTTCCCCTGCATTAGGCCCGGTTATGCGACAACCAACCAGATTAATTGTTGTTGAGGTATGGTTGGACCCTTGTTTAAGACCCGTCCAATCATGTAGCTGTTTATATGCGCGCGTCCTAAACAGCCGCACCCCAGCGAGAGGGCAGATAGGGGCGGAGCGGCGCGAGAACTACAGACAGAAGCGAAAACACTGGAGTAGTGAACAAAAATAGAAAAAAAAAAAAAAACCACATTACGATCCCGTTTTAACCTCCGAGTCGCTGTCCTTCCACGCAACATTACACATAGACAAAAGTAAGTGAGTTTTAACTTTGCGTTCATACATTTGCGTGCTGGTGTTCAAATGCCCATGTCTTTGTACAAATGTAGCAAACGTGCTAATAGCGCCAGCGCGTAATGTAACCGCGATCGAGACTCTCGACCAATGGGTTATTAAAAAGGGGCGTGCTGCGGTATTTTTATTTTTAAATCGTTTTAGATATTTTGACTTCCTCTGCATTGTAAACATTCCGTGTTTGGTGTGTGTTACTTTTTTGAAGAACATTTCTCGTAATAATACGGGATGATCTCGCCCGGCCCGACGTGGGCGCTTGCTGGCCTCAAACAAACCCGTGGGTATATCGTTGGTTTCTAGATTTTGGCACCCCGAGGTTACATTGTACTTATGTTGCTGTGTTGGATGATCGTGCATTTCACGTTTATCACGACACTCTGTCTTTAGCCCCAACAGACGCACCAGACTAAAGCTTGTTAGGGGAATCGCCTTCCTTTGTTATTTTTTTTAAACACTCAACTAGTTGCTGCAAAGTATTTGAGAATTGACGCATTACTGGGATGTCTCTGTTGTTGGAGCGGCTTTTGTGATTTTAAACACTGTTGACCCATAGTAGATGACAGGTTGCCAAACAGTATGTTCCTGGAGCTATGCAGCTTCACCATAATGTTCAACAGTAATAATGGTGGCTCGGTGTTTCTTTCTCTCTTCTTTTAGATCGGTAATTCTTACCGTTCATTCTTCGCAGATTAGCAGTTTATAAGGAGCACGTTGGTAATGCGAAACTGCCATCGAATTGTACTGTAAGATTTAGAGTCTGGACGAACGTCGGATGCGCTGTTCCCGGTCCTGGAACTGCTAAACCGATGTGGCTCTCCGCGCGACCCGGGCGGATTTAGCGAGGCAGGCCAGATCACGGTGGGCGCGAGACTCCCTGGATTCCGTTATTCGTAAGGAATGAGGCTGGTCAGGGCTTTGGGGACTCGGCTCTCTCGGTCGCTAGTTGACGTGTAACGTTACCCTCCTTTCCGTCGCTCTCGCGCACTGCCACTCCTTCTTTTGTTAAAAAAAATGCCCTCGAGGTGAACTGATATCAAATTGATCAAGTGTTCAAAAGTTTTCGTTATCCACATTTATCTCTTCTGTTCCCCTTCGTCTTGTTGTCTGTAGCCCAATATGTAAATTCAACTGTTGTAGTTTAAGATTCATTATGGTTTCAAGGATCTCTCTCCACTCTCACACAGATGGTCTCTCTGGAGAGATTAAAATATGTTCCTCGTTTCAAGCTGTCATTTTTTTCGTCCTCTCCCTGTTTTCTGCCTTCTCTCTGTCTCTCTGTGAAGCCTCTTATAAATCAGTCTGTGATGCATTCCGCCGAGCAGAACGGGTTTTGTTTGCGGCGATAACTATGCGCTGCACTGTGAAGGCCCAGGGTTTAGTCGTGGTGGTCATAGTTAAGCTCGCCTCTTCAGTTCCGCGGACTGTTTCCACCACCCTTCTGAGTGAACACTGCAAGGAACACTAACCACAGTCCTCTATACTAGTCCTCTTATACTATATATAAGATGTGGGGAAAATATGGATGCTTGGTAAAAGATGAGATGTTTGGTGTTAAACTCGCACACCTGTGGGTTAGTAATATATTTTTTTTTTTTTTTTTTTTTTTTTTTTTTTTTTTTTTTTTTTAAACATTTGATTATAGCAGTTCTCAGTTGCACTTTGTTTGAATCTGCATGCAGGAGAGGTTTGCTTGCAGTTGAAACATTGCCAGCACCAGTTTGGAGGTGTTTACAAAGTAAATCGAGAAGGTGTGTGTTGGAGTGTAGTTACAGTGAAATAAGCAGATGTTTTCTATATTGTTTTACAATGCTGTCCTTGGTTGGTCATTCCTATAGCAAGTTTGCTCAGTGCTGAATTAACTCTTGGTGTTCACATATGTCCAGTTTCAACCGGCTTATTAGCATGAGGCGTTGAAGTTTGGATAAGTTTGGATGTGCATGCAGTCGTTCTCCCCCCAGAGGTGGAGTTCCCCTCTTCTGTGCGCTGTTCTGACTCACTGGGCCCCCGAGAGGAGGTCCGTTTAGCCTCCGTGTGTGTGTGTGTGTGTGTGTGTGTGTGTGTGTGTGTGTGTGTGTGTGTGTGTGTGAGCGCCTGCGTCGGTTAAACCTGCCTTTAGCTCGTTTTTCTTGTGCTGGGTGTATAAAGTTTGCTTGTATGGGATGTAAACGGGGCCTTGTGTATCAGGGAGTGATTCCTGGGTAATCACATGTACAACACTGACCCACCACTTTCTGATCTAGAGTTAATATCAGTGTGTTTGTTTTTGTTTTTGTTTTTATTCTATAAAATACCCAAGTTCAGCAGTTCAGGTGAATCTCATCTGCATTAGGTCTGTTTCCATCAGCTTTTTTCTTCTGTTGTCTGAGAGAGGAACGTGTTTTGGTGAGGAGCTGCTTCTAAAATGACCTCAGCGTTGTTCCTGTCAGCAGGAGATTTTTGGGGGAGTTTTGCTTTTGGAATAAAAGGTCACCGCACATTTCAGATGTGACCGCACCCAGACGTATGTTTGGGCCCCACACACACACATCCGCACGCACCCCACCCCCTTCTCGGTTGTGTTTTGCGGCGTGCTTCAGATAGGCCGGCTTCACGCTGCCCTGTTCTTATCTGTGTGGAGATGCACTTGGGTTCATGCATCTCTGCGTTTACACTGTACGTCTTGCTGACCTCATGGCTGCAGCACAACCCCTCGATAACCTCGTTATTCAGATGGATTTCAGTTGGCAGTAGAACTATTTTAAGATCTAGAACTGTGTAGCCTATAGTTTAGTTCTATGCACTGGTCTGTAATATAGAATATATACTTCTTTATTATGAATCAGTGATTACATGTAGTTTTTTTTCCAGACTCACCTCTCAGACATTGTCTTAATAACAAGACAAATTAATATGAAACATAAAACTTGAATAAGGTAAGAAAAAGTGAACCCGAGTCATCAGCTGTGCAGTGTTAACAGAGACCAGACTGTTTCCTGTTAGCTTAAATGGAGTGAATTCTAGATTTTACAGCAGCGGTCTGTTCTGGATGGTCCCTTCTTTCAATGGCAGAAGTCAAAGAGCAGAATAGAAGTTAAACCAAACTTGCTGCAGACCTGCCTCTTGTCAGCCTGCCGGCAGACCTGCCTCTCGTAACTCTGAGAACTTTTATACATGTGACTGTCGTATATGTGCAAACACTGAGCAGTGCAGTTCCTCCGATAGCTGGAGCCAGTTGATAATAGTAACAGTACTTCAACAACAGCAGCACATCTCTATAATGGAGACAGTGATGCGTGTGAAGTGACGAGTGATGGGGTATAATCGGCTTTTTGTTTAATGGCGAACAAAAACAGTTACTCGGTTGCATCACAGCCTCTGGTTCGCTGTATGAACCGTAGCCTGTATGTAGAGGTGTTGTAATTTAGTACTGAATGAAATGAGAACTGTAAGCAGTTGAGTTTTGAGAGGATCTGTGTTGGCCCGAGCTCCAGCTCTAGCCTCTCCCGGAGTTCCCTTTCAGGGGAACAAACCTTTCAGGGCGGTAGATTACCCAGGGGGTATTGCTGTGGGCTGACTGGCAAACTCGGCTTGGAGAAAAGTAGCGTTGTCATCACGTCACCACTCGTACACTCAATGTTTGTGTCTGTCTTCATTCATGTGGTTCACATCTGCTCTCTGTTCTCTATTCTCCCACCTCTGCTCTGTTCTTGGGTTCACAAGTCTCCTGGCAACACTACCAACCTCAGACCGCAGTTAAACCAAATGTTAACTAAAGCTGCGGTGATCAACGTGGTCATCTGAGGTGACTATTAGTTGTCTGATGTCAAAGTCAGAGACGCGATAAGATCCGAACGACAGCATGCCGTTACTTTCCTATTTGTTCAGTGTTAATAACATCCACATGCACGCAGAAACGTTTTAAGTGCTCAGTGTTAAACTTTCTCTCTGGATGAGACATACACGCACACTAGACATGTCATTATATAAATCATACTATAATATTGAAGCAATTTGTGTTAGTTCAATTTTTGTTGTTTTTTTAACAGGATACAGAGGCACATCAAGGTTATTTCTGATTGTCTTTCTTTTCCTGCTTGTCCTGTCATCTTGAGTGGTGGGACTGTCCACCTCGCATTCATTCACATTATGCTTTAAATGACCAGACAGGATTCAGTGGAGCATTTGAGTCCATACAGCCTTACTGATGCTAAATCAAATCAGGAAAAACTCTCTCTCTCTCTCTCTCTCTCTCTCTCTCTCTCTCTCTCGCACTCACACACACTGACGCGTGCACACGCACGTTTGCGCATACAGTCATTGTAGTGAGATTATGGGCTATGGCTGTGGAAGGCTCTGATTCTCTCACAGTAATCTGGCATCTGGCTTGCTTGAGCTCTGTCTTTCCTGGAACAAAAATTACACACACACACACACACACTCCCTTTGTCTTCCACTCACACATTCTCTTATTCTCTCTCTCTCTCTCTCTCTCTCTCTCTCTCTCTCTCATATGTATATATTTATTATTATTATTATTATTAATCCCTCACTTTCTCTTGTTCCTGTCCCCCAGATTTCTAATTCCCAATATTAGTCCAAACCAAATCAGTTACACCACACACACACACACGGGGAGATGGCATCTTTGATGGACTCTTGGCAGTAATCCATTGAACAGATTTTGGCCCCTGCAACATGTCATTTGTCCAGGGTACGTTATCCTGGGGGTGCTGGTGGGAACTGACCTACATCCCAGACTGGTTTGAGAAGAGAGAGACTTTAGCTGGCTGGCTTCTCTCACTGTTGGAGAGAGAAGAGGTTGGTGTGTGTTCGAGTCGTACGCCTGGGTACTTTGTCTTCCTCGTTCCTGTTTAATCTTCTCTGCCTTGCCATCTTTCTCTCTGTCCCTGCTGTGTTGGTCTCTCTGCACACACGTGGTATTGGGAAGTGTCGCATGCTGTTTTCATCATAATGTAATCAATATCACTGTCTCTTTGGTGTATCGATCTAATAGATCCAGCCGTTAAACCTTTATGGAGGACAGAGATGGAGAAAGGGAGAGGTGGAGACTGACGGAGGAACACAGGAAATGAGCAAAGCAAAACATCAAAGTGCAGGTCGAAGTTTGCACATTGTAGAACATGTATCTGCAGGCTTATCTCCTAGCAACCGTCTCCACGATACCCACTCTCTCCACCCGGCTTGCTAGGGGGCAGGAAGACCGTGAGCTAGCAGATGCTCGTTACCATAGGCCGTTGCGTAATCCTCAGAGCTGACCTGTTTCCATGGATATATGTGCGTTTTCTCTTTCTGTATTAACTACTTGTATAGTGTCTTTTTCTGAAAAGCTGTCGTCTTGCGTAAAATTTAGCTCAGTCGTATTGCAAGTCACTTTTACACACGACTGTAAAAGTAACTTGACTGAGCGTGTGCTCGTGTGTGCTAGTGATGGACAGCTTCACATCCTTCAGAAGTGCTGTGGAGTGGTGAATGACTTTGGATGTCCAGGTTCAAGTGTTGTGTGACTGTCACCATGACTGCAGTCTGGTGATGCGTGGGAGCTGGTGGACCGGGTCTCTTAAAAACGACAACCTCTACAACGTCAGGCAGCGTCGGGACAGTGCAGCTATAAATGAGGAATCGACACCTTCACGTTGTCTAAGACGCTGTTGTGTCCGAACAGACCAGGATAATTGTTTGCGATGCCTGATTATCTTCCCCATTCTGTGTACTGTGGAATTTCATGTGCTAGCAGACTGGCGGCAACGTGTGTCCACTATATCAGCCATCTGGGACGGACTGATCCCAGAACAGCCTGATCCTTCTTTCCCGAAAGCGTTTTAACATTAGAAGGTAGAAATAGCATCACTGAGAGGGGAGGGAGAGAGATGGTGAAGATGTTGGAGGGTGTGTATCTGCGTGGACTGTTTCTTTTAACTCTTTAACGTTATGAATGCTTCCTAATCTTCTGTTTGGAATGTCAGTGATCCTGAAACCCTCACCAGCTGCTGATCTTGCCTTAAAATAATCTGGGCACATCCCGTACGTCTGGAACAATTCCAGTGATATTTTTAGTGGAACTCGCTCGCCACACCAGGCAGCCTCAGCAGACAAGGTGCTTGGTGCACCTTCAGTCAGAACCCTGTGACACAGGTGAGCTGGGTGGCGTGGAGACGGTCTCTATGGACACCAGGGTAAACGGAAACGGTTTTATTCCTCCTTTAACTACAAGGTCACTGAACAAAGCAATGACAAGTTCACAAAGTTAAACCCCAAAATGCTTCTCGAGAGCAGAACCTCACTTTAACTAATAAAATGACAAAGGCAAAATGCATTCAGAGGTGCAGTTTGAAAGTCAGCATTTGTGGACAGGAGTGTGTTCACCTCTCAGGGCCCTGAGATGTGTGTGGATGTGTTATAACCCTGTGTTTGTTGTTTACACTCATGGTCTCTAATCCTCCGCTTTCTAATATCAACCCTGTGTAGTTTTGCTGAACAGATGCCATCCAGATCTGATGTTACAAACTACAGGAAGAGCAAATCCATCTTCCTGATGAACTGGGCAATGGGACATGATTGACATCAGCTGATTCCAAAGGAACATGTTTTAGCATCGTTATATTATTGGTGGAACGATGCTTCTAGAGAGAGTGTTTATCTTTGAGTGTGTCTATGTGTGTGAAACAGACAGACCGGGCAGTAAATTGTGCCCAGAAAATAATGATGAGAGAGAGGGAGAGTGTCTCTGTTTGGAAAAGGTTCAGCCAAAGATTAAATGTACTACTTTGATTTTATAAGTAACATTTTACTTTGAGGTATGTGGAGACATGCCAAGAGTTTGTTGTTAATCGGTTGCCTTTTTGCCCCGGGCGTTCGTGAGCTGAGCCGTCCGAGCGCTGGGCCGCGTCCCGTTGGACAGCGCCGAAGGGCTCGGGGGGGCGGAGCCGTCATGGCTGGTTCCAGCTCGGCTGTGTTGAAGCTTCCGGGGGAAGTGAGGAGTGTCGGAGTGTCGCTCGGCGGCCGCGTTTGAGATGTGCTGCTTCTTGTTTTAACACTCGATTCGTTTCCTCAGTGCGTTGGTTCCATTGCTGGGGTTTCAGCTGCAGCTGTGCTGGTCGGGCTGTGCTGGTCGGGCTGTGCTGGTCGGGCTGTGCTGGTCGGGCTGTGCTGGTCGGGCTGTGCTGGTCGAACTGCTGTAATGTGAAGTAAAAGCTTCCTAGTCGGTTTGTTTTTTATATTACACCAAATCAGAGTAATCAGATTTTATTGTTAAAAATAAAAGGTGATGAACAGAATCAAAAATGGCTGGAATAAATCTGGCGCTGCTACTTTTGGGTGTAAATAACCTTAAACACAACTAAGACACCCAGTGGAATAGGAGCAGTGTGTGAAAACAAGGGAAGAAATGATTCTCTTCCCAAAAAATCTTAATAAATGATTTACATTATAATTTGCAACCGAAAAAGGAAACCAGATCTAAGAAGCAGGAAAAAAAATCAGAGAATTCATAATTTAATGATTATTTTTAAACAAAAATATCATGATATTTTTTTGCTGTATTGCCCAGCCCCTCTCCCTACCAGGCTGAAGAGCAGTGACGCAGACCATAAAAAGCTGATTAACGCCACTGGTTGTGATTGGGTTCTTCTGTGTGTGGGAGGGGCAGCTGGGGACCTATCCAAGAATAGAACACAAAAGGACGGATTTTGCTCCAGGATGGCTGAGGCAGATGTCCCTCGTCTCCCTGTGTCCCCAGCGCCGTCCCCAGACACAGGTTCATCCCTGCACATGGGATTATAAACTATCAACCTTCAATAGAAACTCCAGAAAACAACACTGTGAGTGTGAGTCCAACACTGCTGTTAGAAACACAAATGGGGGTCTCTTGGTTCTCACTGGGATGGTAGTTAGATGATAGTTAGATGGTAGTTAGAGCTCTGTACAGTTTTACAGGTATTTTTGTTACTACTTTGCATATGACATTATGCTAATGGTGCTATATATTGCTAGCTGAATTAGCGTTTTGAGTGAGGTAGACCATAAACTGCTTTAGCAGTCTGAAACCAAGATGGAGAGAGGGACACACACACACACACACTGAGGGAGAGACAGGGTATGTGAGGACAGGACTCTCACCAGGCGAGCTGTTAGAGCTGGGATAAAGTGAGCAGGACTCCTGGAGGGAGCGAGAGATGAGCAAAACACAGATGGAGAGGAAGAGAATCTTAGATGCAGAGAAAAGAGCATGGAAAGGGATGAAATTGAGAGAATGAGTGTGAGTGGGGAATAGCAGTAGTGATTCTGGACCATTTCTGCTCGCAGTACAGTGTAACACACACACACACACACACACACACACACACACACACACACACACCTCATCGTTGGCTCTTAAGCCTTTCTCCCTTAATTTTTGCCGTTTTGTAAAGGTTTGTTTTGCACCGTAGCAAAATAAAGAGAAAAGGTAGAGTATGGACATACAGCTATTTTTTTTTCTCTCTCCCAATTTTGTCACTTCCTGTAGAAGCAGGAAAGAGTCCATGACATCAGTCACAAATCGGCAACCACTGGTCTACCTCTGCGTGGATGAGAACTGAAACCAGATAATCCATTCTAATGAAACAGATCTTTCCCCCAAATGCAGCGTTTTTGTCTGTTTATGAATGGCCTGTTTTGAAGCCAGCATCTCCCAGAGAGCTTCCTCTATCTGCAAGCCCCCTCTGGACTTCGTTGCCTAGGAAACCTTAGCTGTTTGCTGTGGAAACCAAGGCTCTTCCTGGGAGTCAGTGGAAGTCGGTGCGGTTTCCAAGGAGACGTGCACTGCTGCCTGGTGCTCGTCCCACGCGTTTTCTGCTCGTGTTGTGCAGGGGGCCGTGGGTGGATGTGTCGGGAGAAGCCAGATATTGCAGAAATCACCACCAATACCTGTTTTATTACTATTTTAATTACCTGTTTTATTTAGTGTTAAAACACTAAAGGGGCTGAACACAGGGCAGAAGAACCTTTCAGTGAACATGTCACAGGACAGAACTGCTGTAACTGTGGAGGGTTTAAATGAAGAGAAGGACGGTTGCTCTGCGTTCATTGTGTTTCTGAATCGTATTCGCTCCGATCTGAAATTAGATCCCCCCCCTCCCTACTGGCAGAGTAAGATGTCACTCGAATGGAATCGGATTGTGCAGAAGCTCTTGAGCTTCCCAAGTGCAGAACTATGTGCTGCTTTTGCGAGCGTGCACTGCCTTGGTGGTGTTTTTATCCTGTTCTGTCCTGCACAAACACGAGGAGCTGAAACTCTCACAGCACATTTGCAGGTACCTGTTACTCATCACACACACTGCCATTCGGCTTTCACAGCCCATGAAATCCGTCCTGTCTGAAGTTTTGTGTTCATTTAATTTGGGGATGTTTAGGTCAATAAAACCCATTTTTGTGTATATGTGTGCGTGCGCGCTTGTGTGTGTGTGTGTGTGTGTGTGTGTGTGTGTACGTGTGTGTCGGAGTAAGAGAGTGAGCAGCTGGCTGCAGGCTGGGCCCATTCCATAATGCTCCAGTCATTTCCTGCTCTGGGAGTGTTGAGAGCCGAAGGCCCAGTACAGGAGTACTGCTAGTCCCACTTCAGCAGCCCATTCACCCCACGCTCCTCAAACGGGTGAGGGGGTGGCAGTGAGGGCCTCTTTACTCCTCAGGGCTTGTTATTGCCCTCAGCAGGGGTAAGTCCTCTGTCCCCGCGGAGCCTTCCTCCAGCGGAGCACGTGGCTCAGGTTGAAGATGTGTGGTCCTCCACCATACGGCGGCGTGATGCTCCGCTGTGTAGTGCTGGTTGAAGAGGCATTAATGCGAGGGCAGTCCTACATCACTAAAGGCACCCAGCCCACTCTCTCTCAATGCCATTAGACAATAAAGCTGAGTCAGAGAGCGGCCCCTCTCTCTCACTCCCCCTCTCTCATGCACTCAGTGTCCTCTCTTTTCTCTCTCTCTCTCTCTCTCTCTCTCTCTCTCTCTCTTTCTCCCTTCTTTCTTTTCTCTTAACTTTTGTTCAATTGTATCTTTCTCTCTGCTTTGACTTGTAAAAGTGGAGAAGCAACAGCACATAAAATCTTCCCTCAGCATGAGAGCCGACCAGCCCAGACAGATCCCAACTGCATCTGAGCATGCTCCGAACTTCTGGAGATATCTACATCTGAGCATGCTCCGAACTTCTGGAGATATCTACATCTGAGCATGCTCCGAACTTCTGGAGATATCTACATCTGAGCACGCTCGGACCTACTGGGGGAGTCCCCAGGTGGGACAGAGCAGGGTCTGAGCCCTGTGATGTTTTGTCAGAACGAATGAAAGCATAGTAGTAGTATTTAAAAATTATTATTTTTAACATGTTTACAAAGTGCTTTCCATGATGTCTGAGAAAAATGCAATATTAAATATAAAACTGAATGCTAGTAGTGTGTAGGCCCTGACTGGTGCTGCAGTGGGAGGAGCTCCTTCACACTGGCAGTGAGTTTCTGGAGGGGGCGGAGCCTCACATTACTCCTGCTGCTCTTTTGGAAACTCAAGCTTCTAGTGGGTAACTGTTGTTGTCATAGCAGTGGTGAAGTCCTGGTGGTTGTCGTAGTAAAGCACTGATGGTTTGTTGGAATGGAGTCAGTACTACATGTTTTCTGGCTATGTTCTTTCTATCTGTCTATTTCTCTCTCTCTCTCTCTCTCTCCCTCTCGCTCTCATATATATACATATATAAAATAATTACACACACACACACTCCTGAATGCTTCAGTACTGTTCTGAACATTATGTGCATGAATGAGAGAGATATGGATGCATTTGAGCATTGGAGTACACTCACTTGAGGACATACAGTTTGTTGGCTCCTATCTATATATGTACCAAGCTAAATTCAGAGTGTACAGGGTTCATGCAGACAGGGAAGTTGTTTATCATCTCTCTGTTCTATGGAGAGAAAGATGGGGTTTGGAAATCTGTCACACCAGGAGGAAACTGCTTTCAGGAAATACTGCACTTCCCTTTGACCTTGAGAGGAAGTGACATGGGATGTTGTGATGTCATCTCTCCTAAACACAAGGGTTCAAGTGCTATATCATGAACGGTTCAGGACTAGCTTCTGGACTGTGTACGTTCTGTATGATGACCCATTGGCTAGTTCAGTCTTGCAAGAATAATGGAAAGAATGTGACCACCTCTACAGTGTACTTTCACATTATCAGTTTGACAGTCGTACCAGATGTGTGCTAGCTAGCTTTCTTGCTTCGTGGCTATTGGTTAACTGATATTAACAAATCCCGATACGTTTTCCCTCTCGCCATAGTCCAGCCCTTCTGGAAAAACAGATTCTAATCTACTACATTCAAAATTCTAATTCTGGCATGTCCGATTGTCCCGATGGTTTGGGTCATGCCAGCCAAGGCGTCTGGGATTCTGTGCCCTAACTAGGTTTACTAGCTGGAGGACAAACGCATGTTGGAGTGCATCTTGCTTGTGTGTTATGACTGGCTAGTGAGGCCAGCCATCCATATTTAGGACATACAGTCCACTCTTTCAGCTCCCTGCCCTCTGTGGCAGCTGTCTGTCTTCCTTCTGGAGCGAACTGGTGTCTGGTTTCCATTGGTCAATATTTTAGCATGCGCTGCCCACTCGTAAATGCAGATCTATAGTGCGTTAACCTGTCCTTGCTCCCAGGGTTCCTCCTGTCGTGGGGCACATTATGCTGTCTTTGATTACATTTTTCTGTAATTGGAGTC
The DNA here is from genome assembly GCA_028565775.1 of Sternarchorhynchus goeldii. Taxonomy (NCBI): domain Eukaryota; kingdom Metazoa; phylum Chordata; class Actinopteri; order Gymnotiformes; family Apteronotidae; genus Sternarchorhynchus; species Sternarchorhynchus goeldii. The sequence goes on from JAOXYF010000003.1 coordinate 23,873,139, forward strand.
AGTTCTTACTATATCATCCTAGAGATGATGTGGAATGAAAAATTCTTTTGTTTTGATTGGTTTAACACATCACCTCGCAACTCACCTACTGCTAACTGCAGAAAGTCTGTGCTCTTAATTCCAATCAGTTAGGATGTTTGGTGTGAAAATACCAAAAAAATAATGACTTCAGTTGTTAGTTGGCAGTATGTCCTTTCCTTCCGAAAGACATCCAAATGTCATGCCATCTGTACACAATGCCAGACTGATCTACCACAAGTAGGTGCCAAATGTGGTGAGTGAAACATTCATTTATATTAGAAGTTTCTAGATCAAATTGGTCAACACTTTTAGCTAACTGATTTAAGGTTCGATTATAGTTTATGGATGGAGAGGTGTGATATATCAGCAAATAATATCAGATTTGATATTATATATTTTTATCTTATTCCAGCAGCAGTTTTCATAAAATGGGAAATTTTATTTTTGAGAAATGTTAAAATAGAATGCAGTCAAACTATTTTTTATGTTGTGTTAAGAGCAACTGTTTACAATAAATATGTCTGATTTATCTGGTACATGGCTGTACATCTCAACACATCTTTAACATATCTTGCACCTACTGCACATCATACATAGATTATTGTTTAAATTTGGTTTGAAATACATAAAGGTAAAAAGATTCATTATTGATATCAGTATTGGCCATAACATTGATATATTGCCAGTTATCGCGTATTGTATCGTCTTATCGTATTCAAGAAATTCATTATTGGTGCATCCCTAGTTATGGTTTTAGTTCTCTGTGATTTATAGTGTCGTATTCGAGACCCTTGTATGTCCACTTCCTGGGGGGGTGATGCCCTCTTTTAGGGGCGTTACTAGTGTCCATCCTGTACCCGACAAAAGCCAATTTGGCACCTGTTCCTGATCTTTGCCCCTTGCTGTACAGGTGCGGATCGCACGATGAATGGAGATTCAGGCGCAGGGGTGGTGATGGCCGCCCCGCCCACGAATGTGCCCCACAAGGAGCGCTACTTCGACAGGGTGGATGAGAGCAACCCCGAGTACCAGAGAGAGAGGAACATGGCTCCCGACCTTCGGCAGGACTTCAACATGATGGAGCAGAGGAAGAGAGTGTCCATGATCCTGCAGAGCCCGGTTAGAGAGAACACACACACACACACTCTACACCATCAGTGAGCACAGTGAAGGATGTGCACCTGATCAGGTATATGGTTGTAAGGACATGATATAACCAGGGGTCTCATGGTGAAGTGTCATTTTCTCAAACATAAAAACGGTTTCAATTTAAAAAAATTTTACATGCAGGTTAAAACTATCCTGGAACGTGCAGGTTAAGACCAGCCTGAGAGGAAATCCAAAACCAGATTTCTGGGAATATTTTCAGGTTGAAAGGTGTAAACCACTGTTCATTCAGTTTAAAATAACCAGTCAGAAATAACCAGGACAATGTAGAAAAGAACAATAAACAATAAAAAGAAAAAAGAAAATATAGATTCATAAATTCTACAATATGATCTTACAAACGATTTCTTGTGTTTTATTTAATTTGGTTAATCAAGTTGCTGCCTGTTTAATAAATGATATTTTTTATGTGGTTTTTTTTGGTCAGCAAAGACAAAAATTGCCTTATAAACACAATAGTTTCTACATTTCGGCCTAATTCTGGAACGTTAGTCTACAGCCAAGCAGTCAGATTTTCCTGAGCAGTAAAACGGTCCGTAGATTTCTGGATTCTTTAGTTTGACCTTCTTTTGTTGGATGTGTTGGTAACACGGGTCCTCACTTTTACTCAGAGTTGTCAAGTATATGAAAAGCTTGATTCAAAATAATACTGATATCCTCTCTTTCCTGAAAGGCTCTCTTTATAATAAAAAATAATAACAATGAACTCTGCACTTCCTGACATGTGATGGGGGTTTTAGTCTCATAAATAGCCCCACTGTTCTTTAATCAAGAGACTCTCTCTGTAGGGCCTGGCTATGCATTCAGATAACACTAAGCTCCCTCGTTCTCGTTCTCTCTCTCTCTCTCTCTCTCTCTGTAGGGTCTGGCTATGCATTCAGATAACACTAAGGTCCCTCGTTCTCTCTCTCTCTCTGTCTGTATCTTTGGTGGTTTAGCTGGATATGTGTTAAAGACCCTGTTTCTGTAGCTGTTGGTCTTTATCACACAGTTGAGAGTGGACAGAGGGGGGGATTCATCCTTTCAGAGAAAGATGTGGGGAGAAACTTCATGGATAAAGAGAAGAGTGTAAGAGAACATATCCAAACTCTGTGAACAGTCCTAATATATTTGATCTGATATTGGAGGAGTATAGTTTGAACCCAGTGGTTGTTAAATTGTCATGTTCTTTAAGTGCATTCAATAACTTCAACTTTTATTACACGCTGATCAATTTTATACACCAGAAATACCTACTTGTCTTGTATTGGTTAATTTCAGGTCCAGCAGTAGGTTGGTGGACCTGTATATTTTGAAGCACCTGATCTGAGAGTAAAGAAGAACTTGGAAAACAGTCTGACTTTTCAAAGACATAGTTGGTCCATCTGTGTTGTGGTCCATCCGACAACATCTCGGGAGGTTCCAGAGCAGTTCATTGGTGTGCCTGCCAATGGTTTACCCTTCTGTCTCTGTACCACAACCCCAGGGGTTTAAGGAGAGCTCCTCTGGGAGCCCATCTCCTAATTAATGGAGTCACGGGTTTGAACCCGGGACACACCTGTTGTACTGGGAAACACCCAGAATTAAGGACGCAGTCCAACCTCTTTGTTTGCCAGTGGGTCATAAGGGCAGAACGGTGTGTGGCTGCTAAAAAAGAAAGTATTTACATCTTATTTTTATAAGTATTTACATCTTATTTTTATAAGTATTTACATCTTATTTTTATAAGTATTTACATCTTATTTTTATAAGTATTTACATCTTATTTTTATACATCTTTATTATTATTATAAGGCCCACTCCTTGATCTGTTGCCTCTTTTCTCTGTCTGTTTTACACTTTTCTCTCTCTCTCTCTCTCTCTCTCCCTCTCTCTCTCTTTCTCTCTCTCTCTCTCTCTCTCTCTCTCTCTCTCTCCCTCCCTCTCTCTCTCTCTCTCTCTCTCCTTCCACCTGCCCCTGTTATCACTCTTCTTCTCTTCTCTCCTCTTCTACTTTTCTTGGTGCTTGTTCGCTTCTGCCATGAGTTTATTTGTGTAATAATTTACCTTGCATTCTAAATACAGTCAAACATGCATGTGAAGTAAATCCCACTACATGAGCTACATTATGGGATGGTGCGTGTGCTTCACATCATCATGCTAGCTTGATAACGCAAGCTTGTAAAATGAGCAGTTTTCATGTTCCAAGCTAGTGCTCTTTAGTTTCCCCTCTCTCTTGCGCCCCCTTGTGCTGGCATGATATAGTGCTAATGCTTTTGTTAGTGGTCTGATGCGTGTTTTGATAGGTTAAATGGTTATTTGCGACTAGCCTTAAAATGTATGTATTACCATTAACTTGTCTTCTGTGTGGCTGACTTGCTTTTATATACTAGCGTAGGTACGTTTATATCTGGCCCCTTTTATAGCAAATGGAGAAAGTGAGGACCAGGCTCTGTTAGCTGCTCAAACACTGAAGTGTGTGTCCTGCAGTTCTCAACAGTTCTCAACGCATTCAAATGAATCATTATGGCCTTCATGTTGACTTTTTACCCCAAAACTGGTTTGAACCGATGTTCAAAGGTACTTTAAGACTCGATCTTTTCAGTGGTGTGATTTCAAGGCACGCTTCAAGATGCTTGTTATTCGAATAGCATCACATAAAATACGCGCACAGTCATGCCAGGATTTGATCTGGTATACAGTTGTATGAGATGGTTTGGTTTGGTTTGGTCTGTTCCTGAACCTGGTGAGAGGGTGTTGATGTGGTGTTGCAGGCCTTCTGTGACGAGTTAGAGACCCTGATTCAGGATCAGATGAAGAAGGGCAAGAACCCCACCAGCCTGCTGGCACTGCAGCAAATTGCCGACTTCATGACCACCAGCGTCCCCACCATGTACCCTGCTGCCCCGCAGGGGGGCATGGCTGCCCTCAACATGAGTGAGTGTGTATAACACACACACACACACACACACACACACACACACTCTCTAGGCTCAGAGGAAGAATGGCCTGTGCATGCGTGTTGTGTGCAGGTCTGGGTATGGTGACCCCGGTGAATGACCTCCGTGGTTCAGACTCCATCGCCTACGAGAAAGGAGAGAAGCTGCTGCGCTGTAAACTGGCCGCCTTCTACCGCCTGGCAGACCTGTTCGGCTGGTCCCAGCTCATCTATAACCACTTAACAGTGAGTAGAACACGCACACACGTGCTACTGATCAGAGATCAGTCAGTTGAGCTCAAACTGCTGTTAATCAGTCTGTTAACAGGCTTTGCGGTTAAACCCGCCTGTGGGTGGCTGTCTGTCGATCCTCAGGTGCGGCTGAACTCTGAACAGGAGCGTTTTTTGATTGTACCATTTGGCCTTCTGTACAGTGAAGTCTCTGCCTCCAGTCTGGTAAGATCTCGCCCACATACCTTCTATCCACCCCCTTTTGGGGGGGCATTTTGGTTTTTAAAGTTAAATAGCAATTTGAGATAAAAGCACCACTCAAATACCAACTGATCAGCCATCCACACCTATCAAAATCAGCTAGTAATGTTGTTTCAATATTATTCCTATATGTCAAGAAATACATAGTATTTTTTTCTTTCTTCAAAGTCCTGTTTTTTCACAACACAGTTTGAGAAAGGGGCTAACTGGATGCTCCCTCTCCTA
>JAOXYF010000003.1:23879322-23895968 GCA_028565775.1 Sternarchorhynchus goeldii
CCCCCCCCCCCCCCCCCCCCCCCCCCCCCCAGACCATCTCTCACCAGCCCTCACACGTCTCTCCCCAGGTGAAGATTAACCTGCAGGGTGAGATGATTGACAGGGGCAGTACCAACCTGGGCGTGAACCAGGCTGGCTTCACTCTGCACTCTGCCATCTACGCCGCCCGGCCCGACATCAAGTGCATCGTGCACATCCACACGCCTGCGGGCGCCGCGGTAACGCACGCCTCTCTCTGAAAAAATAGTTCATTCTTACTTGAAAGGGAAATGCTGGTGCACAATCCAGTTTTCTGATCAGTTCTTAGTCAGGACCTGTGACTTGAACTGTCTGAACTGTGGTGTAGCTCACAGCGCCCCCTATGCGTGGTCCTCCAGGTGTCTGCAATGAAGTGCGGCCTCCTGCCCATTTCTCCTGAGGCTCTCTGTCTGGGTGAGGTGACCTACCATGACTACCATGGCATCCTGGTGGACGAGGAAGAGAAAGTTCTCATCCAGAAAAACCTGGGTGCCAGGAGCAAGGTACCTTCATATGGTCATTCAAGCCCTTACTGGAATGGAATGGTCGTCTTAACCCCTTTTACTGAGAAGAAGAAAAAAACAACAACAACAGATGATAAATGAAGCAATTCTACTCTATGTGCAACTGTCACGTATGGTGTGTGTGTGTGTGTGTGTGTGTGTGTGTGTGTGTGTGTGTGTGTGTGTGTGATATGACGTTCAGGTGCTGATTCTACGGAACCACGGGCTGGTATCAGTAGGGGAAACTATAGAGGAGGCCTTTTACTACATTCATAACCTGGTTACAGCCTGTGAGATCCAGGTAACACTTCCTTATTCAAGCATGCAGACTGTTTCAGTACTTATTTGTTAGAGGCTGAATTTTCAGCACTACTCCCTAAGTGAAGTTGTTAGTTTATGATCTAAACCCCATTAAAGTGCCTAAAGTTAACTTACCCTTTCAGGTTTGTGTGAGTCTACCTGAGCGCGTCCTGTAGATCCTGTCTGGTAGGGGAGTAGGGATTCCAGTTAGGACATGTGTGACAGTAGATCTTTGCAAACGGTCTAACCGTCCAGATCCCGGTTAACGTCCCAGAAGCTGCTGCCTGCGTTTACAGTAATCCCAGTAGACCTCCATCCCAGATGATCTCCATATGGTGATGTTGCAGGTGCGAACCCTGGCCAGTGCAGGGGGTCCTGATAACTTGGTGATGCTGGACCCGGGGAAGTACAAGACCCGTCCTCTTCACCCAGAGCCGGTTGGAGACGGCACTAGCCCACATCCCAAGTGGCAGGTCGGGGAGCAGGAGTTCGAAGCCCTCATGCGGATGCTGGATAACCTGGTGAGATGGGAATCTTGGTGTCCCATTTACACATAGATTCAGCGGGACTGAGTTCCAAAACACACCCCTCGAGGTCTCATTTGTTACTTACAAGATCCCAAATTACCTTTGACGTATTCATATTGGGGTAATTCAATAAAGTTCCCCTCTCGCTCTCTCCTCTCTCACTCTCCCCCCTCCAGGGTTACAGGACTGGCTACCCGTACCGCTGCCCCGCCCTGCGTGACAAAACTAAAAAGTACAGTGACGTAGAGATCCCCCCGTCCGCAACAGGCTACTCGTACGCCGAGGACAGCGACTCGGGCGCCCGCTCTCCGCTGAAGCACAGCTTCCAGCGGCAGCAGCGAGATAAGAGCCGCTGGCTGAACGCCGGCCGGCCAGACGAGGCCTCTGAGCAGAGCCTGGAAGGCAGCGGGGCCGGCAGCCCCAAGGCGAAGACTAAGGTGTGGACGAACATAACACACGATCACGTCAAACCCTTGCTGCAGTCTCTCTCGTCTGGTGTCTGCGTGCCAAGCTGTATAACCGACTGCTTGGTCTGTGCCTACCTTACTGTTTAGAAACGTACTACTGTCAAATGATCGTCTGGGGCAGCTGGTTAGCACCCTGGCACCTGGCCGGCAAAATGTGTGAGGTTTTTGTTTAGTTGTTTAGTTGTTTTTGTGTTTTTAAAGTGTAGTCAGCGGGCATCACTTTGCTCGTTGTCTCTGTCTTTTATCGGTTCTTTCCCTTCTTTAAAATATTTAACAGACCGTGCGGCTGAACCGTTTCCTGATGGTCAAACGTTCCAGAGCTGTTGTTTTTTGTTTTTCTTCATTTTTTTCCCTTTTTTCTCTAGCTAACGTGCGATGCTGTGGCTTTGTGACTGCTTAAGATGGATTTACACAGAAATCAAACTGTTTGCTTTCAGTTTGATGTTGTATATTATTTTGTCCCTTTAAAATCCTGTAAATATCCCACTGATGAATAGAGTAGATCTTGTTACTAAGGCCTGTGCTATGCAGGGCTGTCCTGTCCGTCAGGCTTGTCCGCGCTGGTCTGTGGAGTGTCCGGGTGCTGTCTAGCTGCCCAGTGCATGCTGTGTTGCATGATTTATCAGATGCATTGTGGGTAGTCTCCTGGAGGACCAGGGGCTTGTGGCATGTGTCTATAGTGGATGTGGCTCAGATCATGTTGCTGTTTTTACAACCTTACTTCCTGGGTTTGTTTGTTTTGGTTTTAATTGCTTTTGTTTCTGTTAACAAGGTGAAGCAGATTATTCCTGGCTCTCAAGTTTAACTTTCAGGACTAAACTCTGATAGCACTAAATAATAACTAAATAAGGTCTTACTGATGCATTACGTAAGTGTTACCTTCCAGCAGGGGTTACACATTTACATTTAAGACCCATTATATTATTCAGTGATCTATTTCCATGCCTGGCATGCAGTGAAAAGTCCAGTCATAGTGATTTAACACAAAGATATAACACTTTTAAGATCTCTATAGTAATAGTGCAATAACACCTTTGTCTGAGAAACACTTGGGAAGGTTGTGTCTCTACCACCTTCTGTTTCAGACCACAGTTGATCTCCGTTTCTCTCTGTACACATTTTTACTGTGGAAGCACCAGAGACCATGTCTGGGGTTGCACCGAGAGGTAATACGGGGGAATCCCACACAGGATTACTCGGAGCATAGAGCATTTTCTAATTTCTTGGCAACCACGTGCAGGTCTTTTTAGAAAATAACTTTGGAATTTTTGAGAGCTACCTCATTTTTTTCTTGCCACCCTGTTGGTGGCAGAGACTGCAGGGCATCTCTTCCGGTGCCGACTTGAACTCATGGAGTCCCTGCTTGCAGTTTGTTGACTCATGGTTCTCCTTAAACTCCTTAAACTCGCCTTTCCATTTTGAGTTGCTTTTTTGTCCTTGGTTGTAAATTTTTGAGTTTGTGAGTTTTCTGTTTGTATTTCAAAGTTAAGAATTGATAACAGATTCCTCCATCTGTTCCTAAGCATGAGTGTTTAAGGAAAAAGGAATAATAATTTAAAAGAAGAAACGTTGTGAAGTTCTTAACTCTCCAAACAATTATCTCTAGTTGGGGAAGTGCGAGTGTTGTGTTGTGGGGCTCTATTCGTGATCAGTGAGTATTTCATGTTTACATGTTCATCCCATATGTCCCTCCCTTTCAGTGCCCATATGGAAACCCTTCCTCATGAATTTTGGTTCTGCGCTGAAAACATATTTTGTCAATAAGCTAAAATAATGATCATAGCTATTCATGCTAACGTTCCAAGCCTGTTGCTAACGTTTGCAGCTTTGTAGCAAGGGCTTCTTTTAAAAAACTTTATTTAAACATATTTAAATGCTAAAAGATTGAAGCAGCATGCATTTACTGTTCATTACGCATCTTGAACTGGGAATCATTTTTACCAGCCTTTGAGTGAGAAAGACCAGTGCGAGTTTGAGTGAACTTCTACAAGATTGCGTCATCTATCTCTCCAAATCCAATTCCTCAAAATGCCCAGTTAATAACATAAGATTTCGTTAAAGCTAAAGTTCACTTAAAGTTTCGTATAATAAAAAAAAAATTGTTAGCCTGGTCACACTGGTACTGTACAATTTACTGGGCATGTTTCAGGCTAAAGTGTGAGTGTGTGTGAATGTGTGTGAGCGAGTCCCCTTGTGTCCTTGTGTGTGCGGATGGTGTTGTCCGTGAGGGTGGGGGGGTGTGGTCCATGGTAGAATTCCCCCACAGCCACGGCTTAAAAGACATACAGCGCTTCTGCTCCTCACACCCCACCCTAATCCACCTGCTGCTCCTCCCACCCCACCCTAACCCACATGCTGTTCCTCACACCCTCATCCTCTAGTCTCTCTCCTTCTGTGTCTTCCTTACTGCCTTTCTCTTCTTTATTTCCTTCAGGATTCGCTTTTCCTTTCTAACGGTAAATCCAGCAGCACAAGTATCAATGATGATGACCAAAGGGATGTCGGCGGTTCCTCTGGCCCAGACACACTCTGTTGGTTCCTCTGGCCCAGACACACTCTGTCGGCTTATGCAGCCGCTAACAGGAATACAGCATGTAGATGCCAGTGCAAACATCTGGACTGAACCGGGCCGAGCAGTGACCATCGCTAGAGTTTAGGAACGATTCCGAGCTGCTTGCAGAATACTTGCGGTTGAAGCTTAGAGAAACGTCTATAGAGCAAAGCAAAGATCAGACCTGCATTGTGTTGCTGTTGGTCTAAAATTTAAACGATTATCAAGTGTTTTTGCAATGACTTTTCCAGAGGAATATTCCGATTAGTCTCTTTAGCAGTCATTGATTGGGAGCAACAGATTTTTAAATTGTGTGTATTTTCAGTTTGAAGTTGTATCTGATATTTATATATCGGTTAATAGAGAAAATGTACTTGTAGATACTGAATGCCACAACTACAGTGAGATGCATCAGGTAGACCCCCAGAAGAACGAAATACTAAATCCCTAAAGTTAATTTCATCATCATTGGTTCACAGCTCTGTGGAATATAATTGCCAATATATATTGTTAAGTGAGTTTTTAAGAATTTTATTTTATTTTATTTTATTTTATTTTTTTTTAAAAAAGCATGAACTTATTTTGATAAGCTTGTGTATATTTAGTCATCTTGGTGTTTGGTTTCATTTTGACTTCTGTTTTCCGTTTACCCCCGTTCTGATTTGAATCTTGCGCTCTGGTGATTGCAGTGGACGAAGGAGGAGAGTCTTCGGCAGGCTGCCGTGGTCAATCAGTTTATTCCCCTCAACACGAATCCGAAAGAGGTCCAGGAGATGCGGAACAAGGTGTGAGCGCCTCGCTCTGCTCCTGTCTACTCACACTGATGCTTTATCTTGCATCCTTTAGCTGGTTCTTGGATCTGCTGCTTCATGTTGGCTGAAGTTCGTAATCCCTGGACTGCAGTAATTTGCTTTATAGTTTAACCTATGTACTGTTTTTGAAATGAACTCTTCTGTGGTTATGAAAACACAGTACCACTTCTATTATTTGGAAGTCAATATGTTTATTATATTTGTAGACCTTTGTCAAATTTAATATGCAGATTGGTGAAGGGTTAGGGCTTGCTTGGATTCAGCTGTAGCTGGAGGATGTTGGTGTGTTGGGGTGTGCTCCTCCACAGATCCGAGAGCAGAACCTGCAGGATATCAAGACTGCTGGGCCACCGTCCCAGGTGCTCACAGGGACCGTGGTGTACCGTTCCTTCATCCAAGTGAGTTCTCTAGTACTCCCCCCCCCCGCCCCCTCTCATACGTGTATGAATCTTGTGTAATTCTGATATACACCCATACACACCTATTTCCAACAGTTTCCCAAACCACTGTTCACTATTCTGGTCTGTGATTTTGGATCAGTCTGTAACTGTAACATTCAATTTGGATCAATCTGTAACTGTAACGTTATTCTTTGACCACAGAGAGCAACTATCTGGCATGTAAGTACAGTGTGAGTCTGGGCTAACTGGAACTAATTCACCCCCCGCCTTTCTAAGGTTGGGATAGCGCTCATCTTGCATCACTTCAATTGGTTTGCAGTGCCCCCCCCACCCCCCCTCCCTTTTTTAATTATTTTAAGTTGGTCTGCTTCGACTTTAACGACCAAGGCTGCATAAAGAGTGATTCCAGTCTGAAGATAAGTGTTTCACAGCATGTAGTGCTTTGATGTGAGTTGCTACTTCTGCCCTGCCAGCTGCTAGTCGGACCCCCGAGATCCTGCCCTTGTTGTCCAAGTCGCAGTAGTGATGTACTAATAACTACTCGAATTGTTTGTCTTGCGTACATTAGAATAAATAATCTGATAGAACAGCTTTATTGTTGGAGTATTTTAATGAGCCACGCTTTAATAAACTGTTTACAGTAAAATGCTCATTCTGCAAAACTTTTTTTATTTGCATGGAAATGTATTTGCTGCTTCACAGTAGAAACACCTGGACATGCTGCCAAGGTGCTGGTTTAATCAGTGGGGATCCCAAGCCTTTTTAAAGTCGGTGTTGGTTGTTCCATCTTCTCTGGTCCAAGAGCACCCAAAGGCCTGAGTGTACTGGAGCAGTGCTGCAGGGAGAAATGCTGTGTGTGGTTGGAGTGGCTCATGTTTGAGTTGTGGTGCAGTGCATGATCGTGTGCCATTTAGCAACCATCTTGCTTCTGTTTGTCCTGTTTGCTACTTTGGGAAGTGTTCTATGCGTGTGTGTGTGTGTGTGTGTGTGTGTGTGTGTGTGTGTGTGTGTGTGTGTGTGTGTGTGTGTGTGTGACCAGCCATCATGCACTCACCCTATTCCGTATGTCATGAGAGCCATTAACCTCTCTATCACAAACATACATTACATCCAAAATAGTTTTGCTCCTGTTTATGCAACACCAAGTACTTTTGATGGTAATGATTCCAGTAATAATACTGATGCTCTCTACAACACTGGTGTTATGATACACAGCTACGCTGGTCTGCGCGCGCGTGTGTGTGTGTGTGTGTGAATAAATGGAGCATGGTTGTGCACTGCTCTTATAAGGTATACTCTTGCAGGATGCTCCTCTGTCTGACTGTTTGGAGTCTATCGATGACCTCGACCTCTCAGACAGCTTAAGTCCTGCTAGATCGGTTAGACAGGTACATTCTGCTGAATACCAGTCCCAACAACCACTCCATCTGTGTCACTACGAACCACACCCAGCATTCGCTCCTATTTCTACTCGGGTATTTTTATTTATTTTTTTTACCAGAAAGTGGACAACAGCTTTTACTCTGTGGCTGTAAAAACTGCAAGGTGAAATAGCGGCTTTCATCGAGTGATATTAAGAAAACAATGTATGTATTGGCTCCCGATCTGGAGCTTTCACTCCAACTCCAGCTTTTTAAACTTTTAACTGTGCAAGTCTGGTTCCAGACATCCAAGAAGATTTGACATGTTTTTTTCAAAAGATCGGTTCGATCCAGCTTCGTATTTGCACCAGGACGAATAAACAGAACACGCACACACTCTACACTTAGCTTCTGTTTTCTATGCTAGGAATAGAATTTTGCTTTTTCTGTAAGAACAGCGAAGGCAAGCTTTAGTAACATTTAATTCTTCAGATTTACCCATTCATCTCTGTCTCATAATATTCATGGTTATTTATTTATTTATGAAGCATTTTCTTCAGTTAAAAAGCAAAATCTTACCTCATTCAACTGGTAGGAAAATGAAGATTTTTGGCTCTGCATGGATGAAAAAACAAATAGCTGGTTCTGGCTGAATAAATTCTAACCCTCTAAATTTCATTATTTATTCAGTACCTTTGAGTGATTTTTACATACTAAATGTTTGGGACAAGTCTCAACTTTTTAAACTCTTTGTTAAACTCTATTTTAGCATAAAACTTGTATAGTCTTATGGTAAACTCACACCTGTTTTTACTCTGTTTGGTTTTGTGTGAGTTTTGTTTTGTTTAATGTTCTACCTGCATCTGGTGCTCTTCCCTCTCTTCATCTGTAGGGAGAGCTGGTGACTGCCTCCAAAGCCATTATAGAGAAGGAGTACCAGCCTCGTGTGATTGTAAGCAAGACTGGACCAAACCCCTTCAACAAGCTCACTGATCAGGAGCTGGAGGAGTACCGCAAAGAGGTGGAGCTCAAGCAAAAAGGTCAAGATGGTAAGGGTTGGCATCTGCTCCTCACCATGTCAGGACTTGAATGTTCTATGTCAGACTGAGGAGTTCTTATCATTTTTTTTTAATCCCCCTTCCCTTTATATACTTAATTCAAATAATTTAAACTTGGAAAATTTTTACAAAGTTGTCGCCCACTGTTCAGTGTGATCTTGGAGCAGAAAACCAAGTATTGTTGTGCAGATATAGCAAATTATTTTTCGCGTCTGGACTCGGTAGCACCCCCCACAGGTCTGGAAAGAAACTGTTATTGCCTCCAGTACAGGTTGAAGAGTCTGTCAGCTCACTGGTCTCAGAGCCAGGGGAAGTTCCCTCTCCTTCAGCTGCCCCAGATCCCAGTTTGGAGGAGCTTCAGATCCCTGGAGCTCCTTCTTCCAATGTCCCCAGCCAAAGTGCCGGATCTGCGGTGGGGTCAGGAAGGGTCAGCCCCTCTGCTCCTCCAGCATCCCCACATAAGGAGTTTCACTGTGCTGTACTGAAAGCTCTCAGTGTAACCTCAGAGCTGTCTGGGAACACTCGGCCTACTCCCAACAGTGAAGTCGCAGGTACCCTGGAGCTCCATCTGCCTGGCCTCCCCTGGCATCCGTTCTGCCCGCTGGAGGACTCTCTTTGTGGGGTTGACTCTGCTAGTGCTTCCCTTCCCTGGTTCCTCTTCTTTCTTCACCTCCATGTATACTTATTGCAAGCTCTCTCTTGGTGATCCGGTCCTGTTGACTTTCTTTGGTTTGCTCAACTCCTCATGTACCGTGTTTCCTTACCATTACATGTCTTTTACCAAGACTTAATAAACAATCCTAACTTGAAGGAATAGTTCACTTAATGATGCTAATATTGATGATGGATGAAAGCTACTAAGAATCTTTTAGCCTCATTCAGATTAGATTCTGCTAACTGTTTCCCGTTAGGCTCATCCTCTGCAGTATTTTTGGGTGAAGTATTCCTTCAGTCCTTATTTAAGCCCTGAATCTTTAACACGATTTTGGTCTCTGAGGACAACAATGAAAGGTGATGCAGTGGTTGATTTGTGGATGTGGTGACTATCTGTACCTTTCCACTAATTGGGGTTCATTTGCTATCCGGGCTTGATTTGTTTATGACTGTATTACTAATAAATTGGCCTGTAGTGTCTCCAAATGGAATCCCTCTTCTGTACTGAATTTAACCAAACTGTTTGATTCCTCTGATTGAGGTAAAGATGGACTCTCAGCTGGGTCTGATATCTTTTGTGTTGTGAGCATCATCTAATCAGAACACGTGTTGTGTCCTTGTGTGTGCGTGTGCACTGTTCGTGATGTTTATGATACCAGACAGCAGTGGGTTATGTTTTTGTGTGGTTTGGTTCAGATTTAGGTTCAAATTTATTATCATTTACACCCTTTGAAATTTCAAAATAGCTGTTTATTTAATATATGATATTGAATCAGTTTTTGCGGTTTGTACTTCTTGCCTTCACATCTTAGAATAAGCAAAATATAAGCAGTTACTGCAGAACTACATACTTGAGTTTAACGGACACCTGTGATGGTGTGAATGAGCTTTGAAAGACTTTTTGTTCTCTTCCTTTTAGATCAGTCACAGGAGCCAGATTTGGTGGGGAAGAGTCAGAGTCCCACCCATACCCCACCGAGTACCCCAATTCGAGTAGAAGAAGGTAGGTTTATCCGCATGGTTGGTATTCTACTAAGCATGGCTCCCCCAAATTGCTACTTTTGGTGTGCCACAGGGGTTCATAATAGGAACGCTGCAGTTCCAGTCCACGTGTCTCAGTGTGGTCTCTAACAACTGTAGACATTTTTTTTTTGCTTTGGATGTAATAAGAGGCCGAGAGGACCAATGGTTGACCATTGGTGTTTCTTGTTCTTTTTAAATATTATTTGGATTTGTTTTTAATCTTCTTTGGGGGGGAAAAATACAAATTTATGAAGATTTGGAATTTAAATCCAATCTGATCTTGGACATATAATATATTAAACATTGAATACAAAAAAGTGAAGTAACTAGTTTTTTTTTGTTTGTTTTTTTTATCCTCTGGGTCTTTATTACATTGGATTACACCAATATTGTCAGATGTTGGATGGTTTCACCGAGGCAGATAAAGGAGTACTGTACATCAACACACATCACTTAATAGTGAAGGAACTGTGTAATAGAAGTTACAATAAATAAAGAATTAAAATGAAAGAACGTAATAACATACCATGTAACAGCAGAATTATAAAACCCAATGCGTTTAAAATCTGTGGGAGAGTCGTACAGTTACTTAACTATTAATCTGTACACAGTATTCTGTATTGTCCTATGTAACTGTTCCTGACGGTTACCTGTGGTGTAATCTAATCGTTATTGGTTCAAATATTCCACCTGTCTCAAACGTTTCTCATTCACTCTTCATACTCATCTCTACGGGGTCTTTCCAAGAATGGCTTTGTATCCATTCTTTTTCTCCTGGTGGTCTGTTTTCCTGTTTGTTTTCTCTTCTTTTAAGTTTAACACGGTGGCTGTGATTTGACTTGCATAGACATTTTTTTTCCCTACTTGTGCTTTTTCTTCTTCGTGGCTGCCTTACAATCAGGAGATGGAAATGCAAAAGAGTACCTGTTGCCATAGTAAGTACCCCTTCCCCCTCCCCCTCCCCCTCCCCAAAAAAACCACAAACAAACTCCGCCTTCTCCTTCATGGTTGATGGCTTCTTTTCGTTGCATGGCTTTACTGTGGCTCCCTCTGTCTTCTCACCTCTATTTTTGTATCCTTTCTTGTGTCTGTTTGTTCTCACTTTGGTGCTCTACTTTCCTTCGTCATCTCATGGGTCTCCTATCAGTTTTTGCTCTTCAGCCATTCTCTGGTATTAGTATGGCGTTTTCCTCTAATAGAAACTCCTAGTGTATATATGAAACCTAAAGTTTCTATTGTGTGAATAAGCTTGGAAGTGGAGACAGAACCCTCTTCCTGTTCACTGCTTTGTTTGATTGGAATTATGGACCTCTCTTAGTGCCTTGTGAGTAAAGCAGAAACATGATAAGCTGGTGAATGATATTAAAACTGATTGGAGTGCCTTGAGATTATTCTAACAAAGCTTTTTCTAGAAGCTTCTAGACTCCTGCTCTTTGAACCTGTGATTTAAAAACAAAAAGTTTTTCTCCGTGCCATTTCAAAAATATTCTAGATTCTCTAGAAAAGGTAAAGTATGACCTTCGTTTTTCTGAGTTGGATGACCTTGTCCAGGTACACAGTATTCATTTCTGTCTTGTTAATGGTGTGTGCTTTTTTTTGTAGTAAAACGGCTGTTTTGAGCTTTGTGGGTAACTTGCATTTGACGCAGTTGTTCAGTTTTGTATATATGCCATTATATGTCCATGTGTGTTTTTCCTGAAGAATCGAAGTGGTTATATTAAGAGCTAGCACTCTGGATCCGAGCCTCATCTTTTGGTGGGACTTTAGTATATGTGTGTCTTCGCATTTGAGGTGTGACCATTTAAGGGTTGATGCCCAACCTATGTTGCTTGTTTGCATGAGAAGCTGTGTAGAGCCCTGACTTTAGGTGTACAGTGTCTGGGTCTGAGTTAACTCTCAGGATTTTTTTCTGAATGGGAATTAAGCTGTTGTAAAGGCTTCGTTTCAGTTTTTGTGAATGAGTTAAACCTAAAATCCCTTCAGAAGGCTTAAGAGCTTGTTAATTTTTTTGTTCATTGTTTTATGTGATTTGTTTCTTGGCTCAGTTTTTAGTGGAATAGTTTTTAATTTGTTGTAGAAATTATATAATGCAGAAATTATGGTGTTTTTATAAGTGGTTTTTTTTTTTTTTTGTATGAAATATTTTTTGTAACATTTGACATTGTTGATGAGATTCTAAGTCTACAGTTTTAGGTCAGGATTAATTTAGGTTGCCGTTAGATCATGTATGATGGTCATTATAAATTGATGGTTTGTTTTTGTTTTGTTAACCAGCGTTGAGGTTTATGTAGTATTTGCCTCCCCTCCGTCACTAGACCTGTAGTTGAAATTCTCCCACCATCACCATTTCCTGTGTCATATTTCCACACCATCTTTTCCCCACTGTCCTGTGTAGAGCTGCAGCAGGAGCAGACCTCTAAAGACGAAAGTGACGCAGCTACTTTAAGACAAACCCTCCCCGACCTGACCCCCGATGAGCCTTCAGAAGCCGCCGCCCTCCCCGTGGAGGAGCCCGCCCCTGCTCAGGCAGACCCCGCCCCTGCTCAGGCAGACCCCGCCCCTCATCCGGATGGGGAGGAGCCTGTTGTTGCTGATGACGCCGCCGGCGACCAGGGCAGTGACGAGTCCCCCAACAAATCTCCTTCAAAGAAAAAGAAAAAATTCCGCACGCCCTCGTTTCTGAAGAAAAATAAAAAGAAGTCCGAGACCTAGAGAAAAAGATCGACGAGCCCCACTCAGTTTTTTTTTTTTAATTATTAATTTGAATTCCCTTCAGTTCACCTTTAGTGTGTGCCAATTATTTTCCTCTGTAAGGGTCAGGTTTTCTTTAACAGTTGCTTGTTAGAGTGGCGAGTGACTATTTTGTCCAGGAAAATGTATGGGGTCCAGCTTGTTCTGCATGTCTGCAACGGCCCACACTCTAGCATAGATTTATCTCCCATTTTTTATAAGGGAAAAAAAAACAACCTAAATAACCACTAGAATGTATTTGGATTTTTATCAAAACTGTATTAAAGTGTCTTTAAAAAGAAGAATTCAAAATGTAACAGAAGAAAAAGAATTGAAGTGCACGGTGCTAACTGTCCAATTCTGATGTCCATCTGCATTTAATTCTGTCATCTTTTATAAACAGGTGACTTGTTAACCAGTGGAAGCTTCTCAACAGTTTGTTGCTCTACAATACTTGATCATGTATCAAAGATACACACACAAGGACTTTAATAAGGCCCTAGATAGTTTAAGTTAAGTGCGTTTGAATGTGTCTAGAAGCACTAAATCCGATTTTGAAGACTTTTTGAGAGGCAGTTCCAAAATGGTCTTCATTAGTCTTCATAGCTCTGCTTCTCTGTAATCGATATATATACATACATATCTAACATATTTACACCTCTTACCCATTACTGAAGGGTCATTTAAAGCCAATTAAAACTTTGGCTTGCAGAATATGAAAGTGTATATTGTTTGAGTTTTAATTTTTTTTTCTATCTCTACTCTGTTCAGTGATTTAAGTATTGCACACCCATGATTAAGCCATGTCCAGTTTTTTACTTTGACTTCTTTTTACAGTAACACTATTAAGTGTCCTTGTTTATAATGAATTCTGGTTCATTTTAACTAAATTTAATCCTATCTGCATAAAACAAAGTCTTTAAATATGTAATAGTTCTGTTTCTACCAGTTTCCTGCTTGGCTTTTTTTGTATTGTTATTTTTATAATACATGTGAACATTAGTTTTGGGCTTATAGTACAACTGGGCCTCAAAGCCAGTTGAAACAAAAGCATCAAAGGATAATGCTGGATTAAACTGATAAAACTAATAATGTTGCTAATATGGACTGAAGGGGAAACATCGTGCTGCCTGGTTCCAACGTCCTAGCTGGGCTCGCAGTAGTGGTCATGCGCTGTTAGCCATGGTAGCATTTAAAAACAAATGAACAACAAAAAAAAAATCCTCCTCCCATTTTGAGGCAAGGCATAGCACCTGGCTGCACCAGCTGACCGAGGCCTGATTCTGCGCCCCTCTGAGCTTTAGAAACGCGGGCCTCGTCTGGGCCTCGTCTGGGCTTCGTCTGGGCCTCTTAAGCTTGTTGTCTGTACACTCTTGTTGTCCACAGACACGATGCACACAGTTCGATTACGGCACTGATTATAGGGATCAGAGCTGGCGTCCTCTGTACCACAGGAATCATCTGTTAACAGTTCTCATGATTGTCACTAGTGTTTTCTAATGCACACTGTCCTTAGAATGTGAAATACTACAAGGAGATATGCAACAGTGGGACCCCCCCCCCACCCCCCCCCCCCCCCCCCCCCCCCCTCCCCTCCCCTCCCCTCCCAGTTTCGTACAAACGTGGAGATGGGTGTACTAAAATAGCACCACTGATTAAGACCACTAATCCAAGTGTCCTGCAGATCTCCAATTGAATGGTATGGAATTGACAGGATTGAGAACCCCATTGCTGTTACTTTTGCACTCAGAATGGTATTAGTGGCTGGTTTGCATTAGCCCACACAGGTGTCGGTGGATCAAGGGATGTACTGTTGATGCTAGACCGATCTGACCATCCCTGTGAAGCCTGGTTGACATCGGTGGTCACCGTATTCCTGGAGATCTGCTGTAGTGCAGAGTTCAGTTCCTACCTGCATCCATTAGAAATCCATTCCTAGCATGGTGGCAGATCTCTAGGTACAGGTACACCGATCACTGGTTCAGACCAACTTACTGTGTGTCTAGAGCATGACGTGATGTACCAGAGAAGTTTCCAGAAGGACTGTGTGGTGTAAAAGCTTGTATCATTTATACTCCTGTACATTTACAACTGTATCACGTTTAGTGTTATCATGTCATGCTTTACTAATGTTTGATTGATGATTACTAAGTTAGTAGTTGATTTAATTTTAGGGGTTGGTTTTATGTTGTCCTGTTTTAAATATACAGCTTACTATTATTCCCTGAAGTGTATTTTTGTGTGGGTTTTTGTTTGCAAGAATTAAACACCATCTTTTTTCATGGTACTGTTTATTATATAACCATGAATAAAAACTTTTTTCCTTCAAAATTGATTTAACAGTGTTTAAATTAAGCGCTTTTTAAAACCACGAACATATGCATGTACATCAGCCTCTTGATGTGGAAAGTCTCATTTAAACCAAGACTGACCTCAGAATATATAGAAGTGACCTGTTGTTCAGCCAACACTTACACACCCAGACATTTTGTGCAAGTGTTTAAAATTATTCTCTAATGACTGAATAGAAGGTATATGACTTGGAAGGTATGAGGTTTTATGCACCCATTTACAACCCTTTGATTTGGCCCTAGAATTAAACAAACTTGTTTTTATTAATTTATTTATTTGGTGGGCTCATGAATAATTGATTTAAATCTGCTCTGACTGATTGGTTTACAGTGTGGCACAGTGATGGTCAAGCCTCATTCAACAGGTCAAAATCAATCGTTAGCAAGTTGTGACAGGTGAAACATGACCTACCGATATGGAGATACACACCACCGCTATTCAAAACCACTAACCCATGGCTATTTAGTTAGGCTTTAAACTTGGAGCCAATATTACCATCTGTCCTAGAGACTAGTAAAGCAAGGTTGTTAGCTAGCTTGCTATCTCGCTATGAGAGAGCTAAATCACGTAGCTACTTAGCTACAGGTTGGAGGTGTGATGTCACTAAAGCTGAAAATGTCCCACTCTTCTGTGTCAAACATCGAGCGAAACTTTCTCGATAGTATCTAAGGTTTGAGAAACTGCGGGAAGGGAAACGTGCATAGCAAAACAACAACTTGTCCCGGATCCTGTTAAAAGTAAACGGGAGGTTTGCCTTCTTGGGAGATGAATGAAAAGTGATTCCCTTCACATCATGAATCGGTACATTTCTGTACATATTATATAATTTTCATTTTCCGGAGGAATCACAAAACAGAGCAAAAGTCGCGTGGGACGTGTGCGCGCACTACAGGCATCAGGTAGAAGAGAGTGAAAGGGAAGAAGATGACCGCCCACTGGCATCGTGAGACAGAAATGTATATATAATGTATGCATGTAAATGTAGAATATATAACAATACCAGTTCAATAATGATTCTTATATTTTATTGTGTGTGTGTAAGCCCATGCCATGAAGCTCCAGGAGTGTTTGTGCTACACATAATACCATAGGAGGTTCATATGTGCAGTTTTTGAGTCAGCAGAGCGTTGGTGACTTTAGCACAGTGCGTGGTCCGCAGCACTCGGCGACCCCGCTCTGCAACTTTACGGGGTCTGTCACTTGTGCGCCGAGGTTCCTAAACGCTTCTACTTTTCAGAAAATGGCCCTGACAGCTGATTATGGAATATCATGGAGGGGAAGTACACACTGGCTTATTATAGTGGTGGGAAACTACAGCAAACCGCTTGATTTCAATTAGTTTTTTACACTGACCCATTCTTTCACAAATGTTTGCAATAGCAGCCTGTATGGCTTCTGTTTACTTTATATAACAAATGGGCTGAACAAAACAATGATTACAAGGTGTGTTTCTATACTTCCATCCATATCACGACGTACGCAAAGACGTACCGACAATAGTTTTAATTGGCTTAGCCCACTCACGCGCATTAAAAAATTGCACCCAACTGATCTTCCAAAAACAGGTCACAAACCAAAAGAGAGGTAATCATGCGTGTTAGCAATCCGCATCATGGTGACCTACACAAAATCCATGTAACTGCACTCCACACAACGTAAATAATCACTAACTTAAACAACTCTACGATAACAAACACTGTGTACAGCGACAGACGCAGTTTTAGCTCAGGGATGAATCAGCAGTGCATGACGGGAGAAAGAAACCATGCACCACTGCCCTCCCGCCCCCTTTCGTTCGCCCACAGACACACACACACACTGAAGCTGCGGTATTGCTAGCCTGCTGCGCGGTTCGCCACAATATAGTTTACTGTCCTACTACAGTATAT
>JAOXYF010000003.1:23905665-23913165 GCA_028565775.1 Sternarchorhynchus goeldii
CACTCCTGGGCAGATCAACAGGTCAGACACACATCCTTCAGGTCAGACACATTCTTACTGTGTCTCAGTTTCATGATTTCCCGGTTAATCGTGCCGTTTGATTGGACAGTTACTCACCTCTGCACTTTTCAGAATGCAGTTTTACATGCTCCTGCTGCAGTGTGTCAGGTGCAGACAGGTGCACCGTCTGTTCATGTTTCCTCGTTCCTGTTTCTGACACCAGTGGTTGTCCTCCGTTTCTACAGCTGTAAACACACTAGAGCTATAAACATGTTACAGCTGTAAACACACTAGAGCTGTAAACATGCTACAGCTGTAAACACACTAGAGCTGTAAACATGCTATAGCTATAAACACACTAGAGCTGTCAACATGCTACAGCTGGTTCTCTGGCCAAGCAAATCTACACACTGCTGTGCCGTCATCATGACAGCAGACAGTATATTAAAAAATGGTTGTAAAATGTTCTCTGTACAGGATTGTGGGCTTTTCCTCATCAGCCCGTCGTTCTCTGGTATTATCTCTCCACCTCAAGACTGAAAAACACACCTGACATCTAAGGTCAAAATGGCTTCCAAGGGGATTATTAAAGTTACTAATTATATCAAAGCAGTGACCGCATAGCCTGTAAAACACCTGCAGAAAGACATCATGCCTTAACCCCACTCTGTAATAAATAAAAACCATGAAATTGTGATATTTTTATACTAGGATTATCATACTGAAGATTTCCCTCTGTACCAGCCGTGTTGTTCGCTGTAAACTCCACATTCTCAGAGTAAGTAAAGCTCAAGCTGTGGCAGAGTCGTCCCTCTAAAAGCTTTGGGTTATCAAGATAAGCAGTGCTACAGCAGAACAGGTGCTTCTACACTCAGACGAACATTCAGTACGTGTGATGCAACAGTGGCATTTAGTCAACAATAGTTATTACCAACAACTGTTATTACCATAGTTACTCTAATAATAGTTACTACCAACAACTGTTATTACCATAGTTACTCTAACAATAGTTACTACCAACAACTGTTATTACCATAGTTACTCTAACAATAGTTACTACCAACAACAGTTATTACCATAGTTATTCTAATAATAGTTACTACCAACAACAGTTACCATAGTTATTCTAACAATAGTACAGTTATTACCATAGTTATTATAACAGTAGTTACTACCAACAACAGTTATAACCATAGTTACTCTAACAATAGTTATTGCCAACAACAGTTATTACCAGTTATTCTAACAGTTATTACCAACAATAGTTATTGCCATAATTACTCTAACAATAGTTACTACCAACAACAGTTATTATCATAGTTATTCTGACAGTAGTTATTACCAACAACAGTTATTATCATAGTTATACTAACAGGAGTTATTACCAGAGTCCAGAACTCTGGTTATTACTGGTTGTATGTGTCTGTCCACACAGAACCACAGTGAGAAGTGCTTCTAAAAACAATCCTCAGTTTCTTTTTCATTTAAAAGACAAACAAAAAACAACAACAAAGAACAAAATAAATGTAAGTGTCCACTGAGAAGTTCTGATATGTGTGACTCCAACGATCGTAATGATCAGTGTTTCTTTGACTCCTCCTCTCTTACTCTCTGACTCCGCTTCTCTCTCTCTCTGACTCCTCCTCTCTTACTCTTTGACTCCGCTTCTCTTTGTGCTGGTTCTGCCTGTCTTCCACATGTGTAAGTTGTGTAGAGCTGTCTAATGGATTCTCCCATGACTCCTGGTTTATGTAATATGAACATGTCAAAAGGTTTTTCCCCCCAGAAAAGAAAACAACGATGTTCTTGTTCACAAACAGTAACCCCCTTTTTCCTTTAGATGCATTCTGTTCTTATTTATATATTTTGTAATATTTGTTACTTGTAACAAAGGGAAATTTGAACCTGGTGCTCTTTTGTGTTTGTGTTATTGTCCCTGTGACTGACTCTTTTGTGTTGTTTGCGTTATTGTCCCTGTGACTGACTCTTTTGTGTTGTTTGTGTTATTGTCCCTGTGATTGACTCTACACTTCATTATTTCCCACTTGCTGCTCTCCCTCCTCTTTGGGGACCCCCTGCCCCTCCCTCCCACTACCCCAGCTGGAGGAGGGCTGTGAGGGAGACAGTGTTGTCGTGTGCCTTCCAGAACCTGCGACTGGCCCGGATCTCTACACCCCCGAGCTGCTATACAGACAGCGGCCTCTAGAGGCACCAGTAAGCCCCTCAGACAGCAAGATGCAGGTGCACTACCTGATTTGGTCAACAGAGGGAGCCCTCAGCGTATTTGTGATCTTGTAGGCATTGTGCTTCATTTGCTGGTAGCGAAAAAGTTTGTTGCTTAATAAAAGCAGAAGTTTGATTGATTGACACAAAGGATGGGGCCTCTAGATCATAATACATATTCTAATTGGTTGTTGGTCTTGCGTTCATATAAAGTGCAACATAAATTCTAAAATGATGTAGCTGTTTCAGATTTTTAAAAAAACCCTCTCAACCCATCCTTACTTTCCCAATCATAGGACACATTTGGGGCCTCTTGATTGGTTATTTAGCTGTGATTATGATTGAACGAGCGATTATGATTGAACGAGGGCTCCCTGTGGTGTGCCCGCCTCTACACTGCTGTCTGTCTGATAGCCAGTTTCTGCCACCCTCACTGATTTGCCCAGTTTCATGCTCCTCCCACTAAAAATGGCCAATCATCGACTTCCCTCATCTTTCTTCACAAGGTGAAGATGCATGCAAAGTCCCCAAGCTGCCTTATTGAGCCTCACAGTGCTTTGCACAGGTAGACATCTAGATCTACCCACTGGAGATCTAACCTCTGGAGATCTAACCTCTGGAGATCTAACCTCTGGAGATCTAACTTCTGGAGATCTAACCTCTGGTCAGCTAGTCAAGGTAAATCATGCATTTGCCTGCTGAGGAATGCGTTGCCAAAAATATTCCAGAAAGTATCCCATTAAAGGAATACTTTTCTAGTGCTAATAGGGAGGTGATAGTGGGCTAGAGGGGACTTGTTGGCTTACTCTGGTTTGGGTAACTTGTTTCCAGAACCGTCCTTCATTGTTGGCAGTGTTAGTGTAGTTGACATGGACAAGTCTGTTTATGTTATATGGCAGTGTTCAGTGTAGCAATAGGTCATTGAGAGGAGTTACAGTTAGCATATTTCATATTGAAACTTTCCTGTATGCTAATGGATGTATATGCTAATTAGTGGTCGACTGATATGGGTTTTTTTTTATTGCTGATGCGGTATTTAGAGAGCAGGGTGATCGATGGTCAGTATCCAACGCCACTATCATCCGTCTCTCTAACTAAACTTTTTCATCACCTTTCTAAAACATTTTTTGCTCTGAAGCATTTTTTGTGTTTTTTTTTTTATAAGCCAAATATCCAGTCTGTCCATCAAACACTTGCAAAAACAAATCATAGCTTTGTTTGCACAGCCTGCTTATAATGTAAGTGAATAGAGGTCACACTGAAATGGACTGGAGATTCAGTCCTTCATATAGTTACAGGAACTATTTCAAGCTGAGGGAGAGAGACCTGCATGGACATAT
Organism: Sternarchorhynchus goeldii; assembly: GCA_028565775.1. Lineage (NCBI taxonomy): Eukaryota > Metazoa > Chordata > Actinopteri > Gymnotiformes > Apteronotidae > Sternarchorhynchus > Sternarchorhynchus goeldii. Next base: position 23,909,229 of record JAOXYF010000003.1, read on the forward strand.
GAGTGTGTACTTTAGCTAGAAGCTCACCGCTCCCTGCGCTGGCTTGGTTAATTAGCTGACTGATGAATCGGTCGACCACTAACGCTGGTTAAGTGATTAGTATTGCATAGGTGACATTAGATCTCCTGCTTTATGATGCTTTTATTTAAATACGTTAAGGGATTAGAAACATGTGTTGAACGAACTGATTTGAAGTAACTGACTTTTCTAGTGTTCTGTGTTGAGAGATCATGGAGGGAGAGGTGGGCACAGTCTGTCTCCTGAGTTTTCATCTCTTTGTTTAAAATCGCAGTGGTGTTGCCTGGTTTTGTGTGTGTGTGTGTGTGTGTGTGTGTGTGTCATTTATCTATCACACTTTCATTTGGCCCATGTAGAAGTCTGTGTTTGGGTTGGTCATCTCCAAATCAACCCTCATTGGTGACTGGTGGAACTTTGCACTGTACTCAAGGCTACCCAGAATGCCTTGAGGGGGGCCTTCCATGCTGTGATGTGTCGCTCACACCTGTCGTTTGAACACTGATCTACTGTAAGCAGATACTGTCATACTGAACCATACCTGAACCATACATGGACATACATTGTTAGTGTAACAAAGAAACCAAGGTTACACTGTGCAGAACAGATGGGTTTGTGCATGTTGGGGTTTGGGGTTTCTCTGAGTTTGGAGGGGAGGCTTCTCTCATACTAACTTTGTAGCCATGAACAGTCGTTTATCTAGAAAGGTAGAACTTTACATGTGTATGCAAGTATTGATCGGGTTCTTAACTAGACGTAACTAGAGAGGTGACGTATCAGTTTAAACTAAAACTACATTTTGCTCATGTACCTGCTATTTTCACCATTTCAACCCCCACATGTGTAATGCCATTCAGACGAACTGCCTGACGTTAACAAACCCGGGACACTAACAGTCAGAGGGCATGTCAGACCCTGCATGAGGGGAAACGGCTGCTTGGAAATACATCTGTCGTCACAAGCCTGTTGTAACCAGTCAGCACCCAGTTCATAACCCAGCCAGTGAGAGCGTGGTGAACGGTCCCGCTGCTCGGGTTTCGCTCCACCGCTCCGCTTCCATCTCTTCGTCCTTTTGTAAGGAACGATTAAGAGCACTCTGGCTCCACCTACTGGCTGGTCCAGCTTCAAGAAAGAGCGGCTGGCTGTGTTGAGGAAGATCGAACTACCTCTTGTTTGCAAGCTCAAGTGCATTTGTGTGTGTGTGTGTGTGTGTGTGTGTGCATTCCATCTTTGGACCTGTGAATTGCAGTTGCTGATTTGTCCACCAGTGACGAAGTTCTTCTACGGGCGGAGAGAGCGCTTCCACAAACTGCTGGTGCAGGGAGACTCGGCGGGTCGACTCACCCTGTGGAGCGTCCCAGACACAACCCCCCCGCAGCCCCCGGCTGCAGCCACAGGTGAGGGACCCCACTTACAGCTCCACCACCCCTACACACAGCTCCACCCATCTACACAGAGCTCCATCACTCCCACGCATGATTGCATGGTTGTGAGTATGACTCCAGAGTCTTGTCCTTCACATCACTTGGAGGAGTCTGAATGGAGTATTAGAGGTTTCATAAAACAAGAGTCTTGGTTTTGATTCACGCGTAGTGTGTCATGTTGCACTTAGTGCAGTTTGTACAACAATGTCGGTCTCTGCTGTTTACTTTAAGTACTGCAGATAAAGGCCCAGCTTATTCCTTCTAGTGACTGCTAATGGTACTACAGGATGACCTTCTGCATTGCAACAGGGAGTGCATTTACATGCACTTAATAATTCTATAACTGCTGAAAATCAGACTATCAGTAATCCCACTGTGTGTAAATGCATTTGGGTAATCAGATAATGGGAGATACAGAGTTTGTATGAGTTTAAATGCACTTGTGTAGTCAGATAATAGGAGATTCAGAGTTTGTATGAATCAGGCAATGACTTTGAAACCAGCCAGTAATCTTACAGAATGATGTGATGTCACAGAATGATGTGATGTCATCTTCACCTTTCCTACCGATACTTTTTATAAACATGGATTCAGCACTTTGCTTTCAAGTATGTAGCTTCAGTTTTTTTATGGTTACTAATAGTCCACAATATTCAAATTCTTCATTTCTTCGAGTATGTACTGTGTTTTAGAGTGTCCCCAAACGTGTTGGCTAGCCATTTCCTGGGTATGTACAGTATGTAACTGCTAGCTGCTTCGGGACAAATCTGCACTCCACCTGGTTACGTCCGAGTGCTGGTGCACTGAGAAAACCGACAGAAGTCAGTGGAAAGGGAGGGAGAGCTCCGCCTACTGAGCTCCACCCACTGAGCTCTGCCTACTGAGCTCCGCCTACTGAGCTAAAATCCAGCTCTTTATCAGCTTTCTTAATTGGATTTCTAGGCCTTAATCTAATCTAAGAAATCGGAGTATGCTGTTTACATGATCACTTGAATAATCAGATAAGTACAGAAATCCGATTATAATCACGTTATTAGGTGCATGTAAACACACTTGATGTTACAATGATTTAAAGGCACTGAAGGTTTGTGGACTCACTAAGGTTATTAAAATCTCACGGAGTATTTACACCATTCCCTTCACTGCTGTATTATATATTTTAAATGTATGTATATTTTTGTACGTGGGTTTGTGGGTGTGTCTCTGACATGTGTGTGTATGTGTGCGTGCTCTCTCTCCCCTCTCTCCCCTCTCTCCTCTCTCTCCCCTCTCTCCCCTCTCTCCCCTCTCCCTCTGCCACAGAGCTGCCGGTCTCCTCCACCCTCAGCCTGCAGGAGGCGTTTGATAAACTCACTCCAGTACCCTCTGGCATTATCGACCAGCTGAGCATGCTGCCCGGCGCCGAGCTGCCCATCAGGGTGACGGCAAGCGTGTACATCCCGTCGCAGGGCCGCCTGGTGTGTGGCAGGGACGATGGTAGCATCGTGCTGGTGCCCGCCACCCAGACCGCCATCGTGCAGCTCCTGCAGGGGGAGCACATGCTCAGGAGAGGTGAGCGCCACCTAGAGGAGACGTAGGAGGGTGCAGAGACGACGTCAGAGTTTGGAATGGGGAAACATTGAGGAGCCAATAGGGAAATGTTGAAGTGTTGGGGAATGTGGAAGGAAAACCAGGCAAACATTGGTACAATGACAGGGAATGTTGGGAAACTGGGTTTTTGAAAAAATGTGGTTTCTAACGGGAAAATACTGTTCTTATCATCTTTCTCTCTCTCTCTCCTTCCATCCCTCCCTCTTTCCCTCCGTCCTTCCCTCTCTCTCTCTCTTTCTCTTTCTCCTCAGGCTGGCCTCCTCATCGTACTCTGAGAGGTCACAGGAATAAGGTTACATGTCTGCTGTACCCTCACCAGGTGTCTCCACGCTACGACCAGCGCTCCCTGGTATCTGGAGGTGTCGACTTCTCCGTCATCATCTGGGACATTTTCACTGGCGAGATGAAGCACATCTTCTGCGTCCACGGAGGGGAGATCACGCAGCTGCTCGTCCCCCCAGACAACTGCAGTGTGAGTCCACTAGTCTAGTCAAACTAACCACTCTGTTGAGCCCTTTAAGAGCTCTATCACTTACTCATGTTTACCATACTGCAGCTTCTCCACTAGGGGGAGCCATTAGCGCTCTAGTAGTAGCCCTGTGTAAGAGTGCAGATTTGCCTCACTCACACTGCAAGAGCTTGTTTCCTGTTTGCCTGTAGTGATTACTAGTCACTATAAGACATGCGGTAAATATTAGCTTTTTATGTGCTGTTCTGTCAGTGGTGCTACAGTTCTTCTTTAAACATCTGCCTTCAGTGATGAGTACTGCTTACATCATGCTTACATCATGCCTACATCATTCTGACATCATCCAGTAGATCTAGACCTGTCAGGGGTGTTTCAGCCAGTCCCTACCTAGCTGTGGATGAGTTGATTCTGAAAGGCAGCGTTTAGCGCTGTGAGTTTC
>JAOXYF010000003.1:23918165-23923081 GCA_028565775.1 Sternarchorhynchus goeldii
ATGTTTGAACTGTTGGAGTATGTTAGAACTGTTGGAGTATGTTTGAACTGTTGGAGTATGTTTGAACTGTTGGAGTATGTTTGCACTGTTGGAGTATGTTTGCACTGTTGGAGTATGTTTGAACTGTTGGAGTATGTTTGAACTGTTGTTCTGATGGTGGAGAGCAGCTCTGCCCCCCTCTGATCGATATGTCTACACAATACTATTATTATTTTGGATGGGCCCTTTGGATAAATGTAATGGGTTTTGAAGCTTATGGATTTGTATGTTTTAAAATCATCGTTGAAGCTTTCGGCCGACAGAGAATACAGAGCTTCAGTTAGAATGAGCAGACGGTTGTGAGAACATACTTCACCATGGGTTCCTACGTCTGCCACTTGCTCTGTATCATCTGAGTTTTTTTTTATTAAGAGTTGATAAAGTTCTCTCTTTTTGTCTTTTTCTGTTTTCCCTTTTCCTTATTTTGATTTGTTTCTTTCTGATTTAGTTTTCTATCATCCTGCCTTTCAGTCTCTCACACATTCTCTCATTTTCTCAGACTCTCTCACTCTCTCAATTTCTTTCTCTCTCTCACATACACCCACACATAGTTTTACAAACTCAGGCTCCCTTTCTTTCACTCTCTCTCTCTCTCCCTCTCCCTCTCTCTCTCTCTCTCCCCCTCTCTCTCTTTCTCTCTCTCTCTCTCTCCTCTCCCCATTCCTGTCAAAATGGTTATATTGGCACAGATACAGTATTACCAATGCATAGAAAAGGTTTACATCAAATAATAATAATGATAATAATGATAACAAAAGTACACTTGCTACCACCATGAACAACAATAATAAAATAATTATAATAAACAATAACTCAAATAAATAATTAAATTAAAATAATCAAATAAATACTTAACAATTTTAACAACATCTAACAAGTCATTAAGACATTAATTGGATATTACAGCTACTTAATATGTAAACATTTAGCATATTTAACCGTGTGATTGGTGTGTGTGTGTAGGGGGTGATTTAGCAGTGTGAGCAGGAGTAGGCAGAAGGCAGGTCGTCTCTGACTGTAAGGAGATGCTCTGTTAATGACAGACTCTAACATTTACCCTGACCTGTAGTTGCATAGTCCCAGTGTCTTTCTGTTGTGATTTAGTTCTAGATTTGTGGGGTAAAGCAGGGTTGGATATTCCAGCCTCAGAACCTGCTGACTAAGAGTACTTCTGTTAGGGTTCTGTTCTGTGTCATGTGATAGCATCTCCGTGTCCCTCTGTCAGGAGCGTTAGACCGCTGTGTGATGGGAATAACGGCGGTGGAGATCCTGAACGCGTGCGATGAGGCCGTCCCAGCGTCTGTGGATGCCCTGAACCACCCTGCGGTGAACCTGAAGCAGGCCATGACACGTCGTAGTCTGGCAGCACTGAAGAACATGGCACATCATAAACTCCAGACGCTCGCCACCAACCTCCTCGCCGCTGATAACACAGACAAGGTGCGCGTCATACCCCTCCAGCGTCATACCCCTCCAGCGTCATACCCCTCCAGCGTCATACCCCTCCGGCGTCATACCCCTCCGGTGTTATACCCCTCCCCTCCAGCGTCATACCCCTCCAGTGTCATACCCCTCCAGTGTCATACCCCTCAAGTGTCATACCCCTCCGGTGTGGCATTTGAGGCTCACACTACCAGCTGGCATGTTAGCATGGCATGCTGTTATTTGAGAGCTTCAGACAGTGTGTGAAAACCATGCAATGTGTTCAGTCTCCATAAGCGTTATTTCAGATTACTGTCATGCTGGTAGGATCAGTGAGATAAAGACAACACACAGAGAGGTGCTGGACATCTCAACATAACTGTGTTGTGTGAGTGTGTGTGAGGCGTGTGAAGAGGAGCAGCCATCAGCCAAACAAAAGGGAAACGGCTGGATGAAAAATGCATCACCCCCGTCGCACCACAGTGGTTCAGTCCAGCATTCAGGAGGGGGGGGGTGTACAGGAAGGGAGGAAGAGAGGGAGAAAGAAAGGAAAGCAGGCTTAAATGAACAAAAGATGGAAAGAGAGAGAATGAATGGAATGAATGGAGGACTGAAAGAGAAAAGCAAAGAGAATGGATGGATTAATGAGAGGAAACTGAAGATGAAGCGATGATTCAAAGAGAATCAGAGAATGAAAAGTGAGTGTGAATGAGAGAGGAGTTCCATGATGTGAGGACAATCCAAAAAAAGTAATTGTGGGCTGTGTGTGTGTGTGTGTGTGTGTGTGTGTGTGTGTGTGTGGATCAATAATGGAGTGCTGAGTTACTGTACAGTAACATGTATCAGTTATATGTAAGAAGAATTTATCAGGACCCATTCCCTCCAAATTATTTTGGGACTTTTCTGAGCTGTTCTTGAGAGGGACATGGCTGTTAGCAGTTTGCGTTCTCCAGCGTAGTTCCCTTCCCTCTGTATACCATGTATGGTATTAAGGGTGCTGCCATTGGCTTGTAGAGAGCTGCAGTGTTTTCTTCTCCGCCCCGTCCAAGATGAAGTCCACATGCTTGACTCAGAAGATGTCAAGATCCTTCACACCAAGGATAAACTGTGCTATTGATCTGGCATTTCTAAGATAAATCGCATAAAACTATGAAACTGCTGTTTCATTTTACAGAGACGCAGCTGGTGCACAGAGTGGGTAGTTTAATAACCTAGAGAGTTATTGTAGAAATATATTTTAATGGTGTTCAGGTTCACTCTATTTTAACCTTGCGATCTCATAACTGACCGCTGTGGTAAAAAGAACCTCAAAACATGAGGAGTGTTGCAGTGAGGAAGAGGAGGGTGATGTCTGAGGATAGCTGACGAAGAGCTCACAGTATGGCCTGCAACAGCCTGGAGCAAATAGCACAGTGCAAATCTCTGAGGACCAGTTCGACAGACACGAGATGGGAGGGGCCTTGTAAAGAGAGAAGGCAATTTCAGCCACTGATGTTCTGTCTTTATTTCCCTCGAAAAACCTAACGGAAATAAAACAGAGCAGTCCCCCCTTCTCCCTCCCAGCAGTGAAATGATGGCGCTGTGCCATGAGGGTCCTGATGGTGGAGCACCTCCCAGCTTCACTCCCCACTGTGATCTCTGATAGTCACTGTCGCTGGTGGTCAAATGGCAGAGAGTGTGTGTGTGTGTGTGTGTGTGTGTGTGTGTGTGTGTGTGCGCGCATGTGTGTGCGCGTGTGCGTCTGTGTGTGTGCACGTGTGCGTCTGTGTGCGCGCGTGCGTGTGTGTGCATGCGTGTGTGTGTGCGTGCGTGTGTGTGTGCGTGCGTGTGGTATATGTGTGAGTGCGTGTGTGTGTGTGTGCGTGCGCGTGGTGTGTGTGTGTGTGTGTGTGCGTGTGCGTGCGCGTGGTATGTGTGTGTGTGTGTGTGTGTGTGTGTGTGTGTGTGTGTGTGTGTGTGTGTGTGTGTGTGAAGCTTCAGTCGCTCTCTAATGCCCTATCATTCCCTCTGACAACATAACACCAGTAGTGATTCTTGCTGTCGTCTCCCTGGCCCAGACCTGCCATTACAGCTGGCGTGTGGGCTGAGTGCTGGGCCCACCACCCGCTGCTACACACACACACACACACACACACACACACACACACACACCACACACACACACCCCCAGCTGGGCTAATGACACCTAATTGTCCTCAAACACTTCGCAATCTGAGCTGTGCGTGCTGGCCCCTGGCCCTCTCCCTGTCTCACTCTCTCACTGTCTCACTCTCTTTCTCTCACTGTCTCTCTCTCTCTCTCTCTCTCTCTCTCTCTCTCTCTCTCACTCACTCACTCCATCACTGCTTCTCTCCCTGCTTTTTTCGCTGTCTCACTCTCACTGTCTATCACTGACTATTTCTCTCTCACTGTCTCACTCTCCCTTGATGACTCTCTCTCTCTCTCTCTCTCTCTCTCTCTCTCTCTCTCTCTCACTGTCTCACTCTCTTGCTGTCTTACTCTCCCTCTCACACTCTTTCACTGTCTTACTTTCTCTCACTTTGTCTTGTTCTCTGAGTCCTATACACACACACTCTCTCAATCTCACACACTCCCTCCTGCTGTTCCAGTTTCTGGAGCATTTCCAGTACACAGATAATACATACACTGCACCTTTTTCACTCTGTGTGTGTGTGTGAGTGTGTGTGAGACAGAGAGTGTGTGTGTGTTTCAGATCATTTGAACCCTATGTTTTATTTTTGAAAGCTACCTGACTGACTCTGTGACTTTTCCCCCAGACGTGGTTGTAAACTAAAGTGGAGATTTCAGTAACACATGCTCAGTGAAATCGAGTAGACCTGCGTAATGTGTCCTACAGGAAGCAGTGCTTGGCTGGGCTCGATTCTGATCAAACCTTTTACCTTGTGCCAGTATGTATTTGTTATTGTGCTCCTTGTTTATGAATTTCTGTTTACTATTTGTTGCAAGTAAAAGTGTGTGTGTGTGTTGTTTCTGTAGTGTTATAGTGTGTGTGTGTGTTTGTGTATGCACACCTATATGTGTTGACATTATAATGGGTCCCTATGCACTATTAATGTGGGTAACTCTGTGTTTTGCAAGGATAAAACCCTTTTCTCATTTATTTACAGCCTACACTATAAACACGAGTCTGCTTACACACACACACACACACACACACACACACACACTTCATATTGGCAATGAAATGAAGGAGCAGCAAAATAAACACTCCATCTTTTTCCCTTTATATCGGTTGTGATGAGTGCTGTGTGTTGTAGATGTGAGTCTGGGGAGGAGACGGGATTACCCTGTAGATGCTGGGGCTGTAAGAGTGTGAGGAGCAGACGGGATTACCCTGTAGATGCTGGGGCTGTAAGAGTGTGAGGAGCAGACGGGATTACCCTGTAGATGCTGGGGCTGTAAGAGTGTGAGGAGCAGACGGGATTACCCTGTAG
>JAOXYF010000003.1:24018594-24030267 GCA_028565775.1 Sternarchorhynchus goeldii
CTATGTGTCTCTGTTAGAGACTCTCTCTCTTTCTCACACACACACACACACACACACACACACACACACACACACACACACATCCACATACACCCACATACACACACTCTTTTAACATGAAGGAGCAATATTTTGACACCATAAAATAACATTGCATGAGCAAACATACTTGAAGTAAGCCTGTGTGTGTGTGTGTGTGTGTGTGTGTCTGGGGTGGGGGCAGGGAGGTTCATGTCAGGCTCCTCCCTCCTCTCCCTCCTCTAACACAGGTGACGCAGTGTTACAGGCTCACAGATCCTGCTGGAGATTAAAACTAAAAGCTGTGGATCAAGCCCAAAAGCAGGCCATCCCTAATCGAACCCAGCAGCTAATTACAGCTTTCTCCTCTGTACCGCATCCAAGTGTCAGTCTCTCTGGTCTAATTAAACATCACAGATCAGACATCAAAAGCCACCCTTCATCATCATCATCAGCACCAGCAGCATTTACAGTCTTACTCTAAAACCAATCAAGATTTTTGACTGATAGAACTGAATTGCTAATTACAGGTCACCAGAGAAAATGGTCAATATCTTGTGTGAGTTGCAGATTTCTTTGCCAATTAATGTAATTATTCATTAATGAGAACCTTAATTGGAATATTTCTCATGTATTATTCATAAAGATGTGTATGAATTTCAATGTGCTCAAGAAAATATTTTTTTTTATTCTGCCAGAAGTTTCTGAGAGTTCACTCTAGAGTCACTGTGTACCTAAAGTCTACTCATAAGGTTATGGCTCTGTTTACATATTTTTTATTAAAAAAAATTAATTAGTTCTGCATAACATGAAGGTTGATTCATCAGTAATAAAATGAAACCTGGTTTGTCATGTGCTGATTGGTTGGAACCAGACAGGTATGTATCCAGGACACCTATGAGAGGGAGTTCTGCAGAAACTCCAATTCACATATATTAAGAGATAAAGAAGCCGTAGAAAGGAAATCATCTTGGTGGTTAATGAGATAATCGTAACGAAGCCAGGAGTCCACCATCACCCCTGTGAGCCCAGTGTCACACGGCAGGGATAACTACAGAAGAACTGAGCTGAGCAAACACACGCACACAAGCACACGTGCACACAGTAGCGAGGAGGAGCACATGACACTACTGTGGAGTTCAAGATGACCTGCTTGGACTGACCTTTGGCCTCTGACCCCTTGAACCCCTTCCTTCTTGCTGCCTGCCTCTGCTGCAGGTAATAATCAGTAAGGCAGAGACAGTGGTGAGGCATTTCCTCAGCATAACTACAGCATGAGCTCAGCCTTCCTAACAAAGAGCGGTGGCTGTGTGTGTATGTGTGTGTGTGAGAGAGAGAGGCTAGAGAGATGTGTCTGTAGAGGGACTGGTATCTCAGTGTGTGTGTGTGTGTGTGTGAATGAGAGAGATGTGTCTAGAGGGACTGGTATCTGTGTGTGTGTGTGTGTGAGAGAGAGGCTAGAGAGATGTGTCTGTAGAGGGACTGGTATCTCTGTGTGTGTGTGTGTGTGTGTGTGAGTGTGAATGAGAGAGAGGCTAGAGAGATGTGTCTGTAGAGGGACTGGTATCTCAGACTCTGTGGGTGTGAATGAGAGAGAGGATAAAGAGAAGTGTCTATACAGGGACTGGTATCTCAAGGTGTCTGGTTGTATAATAGACCTGAAAAGAGAAACGCTCGATCCATCCAAATACCAAAAGGTCATCCACAAAGCCACTATATCACACACACACACACACCCCAGTACCAGGAGAGACCAACTGATCTCACACACACACAACCAGCAGAGACCAACCCATCATTTCGGACACACAGCCACCACCCCCGGCAGAGACCAGCCTGTCAACACACACACACAACAACCAACAGATATCAACCCATCATCTCAGACACATACCCTCACACACACACACACACACACACACACACACACTCCTGTACAGCTCTGGCCTGATATTTTATGGATGTAAGATACAGAGCAGCAGTAGTCTAAATAAGTTGGATAAACCAAAACGAACAGAGAAAGATCCCCAAGGGGGACGCGAGACATTAATAAGACATGAATGAGACGTGGATGAGAACAGCGTGCAGACGTAACTGAGGGCACAGTCAGGTGTGCTGGCACAGGGAGGAGCCGAGACAACCAGGTCGTCTGCAGGGATTGTGCTGAGAAAGCCATTGTGTGCTAATTGTGCAGTTCAGCCAGACACTGTGGGCAGCCAATAGATGAACAAGTCACAGCTGGCAGGCTAGGGAAGTGGGGGGTGTGTGTGTGTGTGTGTGTGTGTGTGTGTGTGTGTGTGTGTGTGTGTGTGTGTGTGTGTGAGAGAGAGAGAGAGAGAGTGAACATGTGAGCTAATATCCAGAGACAATCAGACACCAAACACCTGGAGTATCTCCAATTATCCTGGAACTATTATCTAAGAGCTCGCTCTCTTTCTCTCTCTCGCTCTCTTTCTCTCTCTCTCCTTCGTTCTAGTCCCTCCATCACAAGGACTAATCTGCACTCATTTGGTGCACAGTGCTTGTAAAACAGTACAGTTAACTCTGATGTCATCTCTCAAGAAGGATTAGTCTTTTCCCTTTTTCACAAGTGACTACCATTCATTCATTCATTCACTTGCAGCAAAAACTGTACACTAGTACAGTTAGTAAGGTATTTGTGTGCACTATTGTCTAATAATACTCTGTGCTTGTTATCAGACAGTCTAATCTAGCAGCCAAGCTAGCTGTGAGCTGCCTGTCCTGTGTCACCCCTGACTGATGAGCTGACAGCTGTGATTTGCAATGCATTTATTATCGTTCTGTCCCGTCAGACGTTAGACATGGTGCCTGATCTAGGGCTGCTGTCACATTATGGCAGATTTCAATTATTCAGCTCAGGAGTTTTACCTGGAGAGACACAGAAGAAGTGCTGTTGTCAGTACTCAGAAACGCTGCCCGGTGGAACGGGATATTTTAAATCACAACTTTGCATGTAAACGGTGGTTTGTGTTCAGACTTGGATGTAACTGCTACAGAAACACTAGGAAGTACAGCTGCACCTGCAGTTTAAAGTTTGTTTGTAACGAACACATTAAAGGACATTTAAGGACATCTAACCCTGTTCTTCCATCTCACACACACACACACACACACACACACACACACACTTGAGCTTATTCAGATGTGAGAAACGTGACACACTTCACGCATGCAGTCTAGGTTGGCGAGGCCCCCTGATTGGAGGGTTTAAAGCTATTTGATGGAGGTGTTCCTGTGCAAGAGCAGCTGCTGTCTGTGGGAATCCAGCTTTCCCCTCTTCTGTCAATTAGCCTGAAGTGAACAAAGTCGTTTAACTTTCCTCCTCTACCTGTTGCTCTCTATTGATCTTCTCCAAATGAATTGTAACGTCTGTGTTAATCTATAGGGCACTGGGTCCTCCATGTGTGTGTGTGTGTGTGTGTGTGTGTGTGTGGACAGCTGGTTTAGAGACCACTGGTCAGGACTGCCCAGGGACTCTGCGTTTGCTTACAACGCCGCCCACAATCAATGCTTTTACAGCATGAAAAAGAAATGGAAAAAATTAAAGAACGAAGGAAGAGACAATGGTCCAACCTAGATGAGGGGAGAGGGGGAGCAAGATGGAATGATAGATGAGTGCGGTAAACCAGAAGCAGAGGGAGGGTGGGGGGAGGGACAAAGCCGGAGGTGCGGTGGTCAGCCCAACCAATGGAGTGAAGGCAAAACCAAGCCCCTGCACGTCTGTCCATTGAGAAGACAGAGGAGGCGGAACCGAACAGAGCCCAGCTGTTGATCATGTCTCAAGGTGGCGGTGACCTCTGACCTCTGCCGTTGCCACGGTGGCCAGCAGCCATTCATCACACTCCCCCCTCCCCCGCTGAAACGGCTGCCATTTTACAGTTCACTAACATTACCTATTGATTTTATTGACTGGAACCCAGCAATCTACTGCCAACGAGCCTGAGGGTTCTTCGTATCCTCCACCACCAATCCCTCTCTCCTCACCTCCTCTTCATCCCTCTCTCCTCACTTCCTCTTCATCCCTCTCTCCTCACTTCCTCTTCATCCCTCTCTCCTCACCTCCTCTTCATCCCTCTCTCCTCACTTCCTCTTCATCCCTCTCTCCTCACCTCCTCTTCATCCCTCTCTCCTCACCTCCTCTTCATCCCTCTCTCCTCACCTCCTCTTCATCTCTTGCTCATTTTCTTCCATGCGCCTCCACAAACCCAAACCCCCACCCTCTTCCGATGAGACGCCTCCATTTGTCAAAGGGAGCAGTTATGCACATTTGGTGCTGGGATACTGACTGACTGGGTGTAGTTTCTTATCATTTGTGGAGGTGGGAGTATTTGTTTGTGCATGTAGGAGAGGAAGAGGGAGTGGAATAAAACAGATGATGTGGGACATACAAACTTGTGTGTCATAAATGGACGGTGGTTATTTTTTGTTTGCACGTGTGGTGTGAGTGTGTTGTGTGTGTGTGTGTTTGCACGTGTGGTGTGAGTGTGTTGTGTGTGTGTGTTTGCACGTGTGGTGTGATTTTGTTGTGTGTGTGTGTTTGCACGTGTGGTGTGATTTTGTTGTGTGTGTGTGTTTGCACGTGTGGTGTGAGTGTGTTTTATGTGTTGTGTGTTTGTTTGCATGTGTGGTGTGACTTTGTTGTGTGTGTGTGTTTGCACGAGTGGTGTGAGTTTGTTGTGTGTGTGTGTGTGTTTGCACGTATTTGCTCATGGCTATGTGTGTCCTATGTTTATACACATGCATTGTGAGCTGTCTGAACAGGAAGTTTCTATTTACTTGCACACATTCGATCTGATAATATCTGATGATATCTGATAACATCTCATATAACACACTGGTTCTTAATTTTCACTCTGCAGTCCTCCCAGAGCACTCTGAGAATGGGAAACCAGAAGCAGAGTGACTGAAAGGGTCTGATATTTTACCACAGCTAGATCAGGAAATCCACAAAGCTCTCAGTGATTAGAGGGTTTACCAAATCAGACACTCACCCTGGTCTACCAAATCAGACGCACACTCACCCTGGTTTACCAAATCAGACGCACACTCACCCTGGTTTACCAAATCAGACGCACACTCACCCTGGTTTACCGAATCAGACGCACACTCACCGTGGTTTACCGAATCAGACGCACACTCACCCTGGTCTACCGAATCAGACGCACACTCACCCTGGTCTACCGAATCAGACGCACCCTCTGACTGCGTCACTGGAACACTGAGAGGAAAACAGATGTACAACTATGCTAAATTAATATAACATAGGCAGGGTGATATTACTGAAACAATAATGATAACCTTCATTAATAGAATTAACAATATTACATAATATATCTATTATTAATATTCTGTATCATTATGTAATGTTATGTAAAATGCATGAAACAGTTTCAGTATTTGTAATTTATTGCACTTATTGGATTGTTAGAATGTTTATTCCACTATTTATGTTCCACAATGTTTTATAGGAAATTATAAAACTCATTATCAAAACCATAGCACTGTTCTCATACGGTATTGCTGGATTTTCTTCTTTTGATCACATGATGAAGCATAAAAGACGGAACGTGAGACCGGGAAAGTCACGTGTTGGAAGTTTATGTTTTTTTTTCCGGGCTGCTTCTCTTTATGTCTACAAATGCACGTATGTGTTTGTGTGTGTATACATCATTTTATACATCACCAATCAAATAACTCTATATTATGTACTATAACGATCATAAAAGGTCGTGAATGAATGAATGGACATATTAGAAGAACCAGGAGAACAGTAGTACGCCGTTCGTTGTAAACAAATGCCTGTGGCTCGTATATGTTGGTTGCCTGAAAATATAAAGATTTTGGAACTATATTGAAGCATTTATGAAGGATTTTGTTATCTAGGCGTCTGTAAATGACTATTCGAGAAAGACCCAAGGAAATACGTACCTCTTTGACACCAGCTTATCTCTTCATAGCGTTTCTTCTGCGGGTCTGACGCCAATCCCCAGCTCCTCCAGGTCGACACCGCAGATACACGACGCAAGATGTCTGAATACGCCGAGTGTCGGCTTTGTCTCTGCGTGCTTTTTGTCCGTCGCTTCAGAAGCGCCGTCGGGCCGAGAGGCCGCTTGTGTTAACCGGCCGCGGGGGGCAAGGGCAGGGTGCCGCGTGCAGGCCTGGCAGATGTTGCCCCGCGATTTAAGACATCCAGTAATCCTATTTGGGCAATGAAAGGACTTTTAACGGCGCGAATGCTCCCGGAAAACAGTAAAAGTTGCTAGGACGACAGCTTGGGTCTTTTAAGACTTCTGTTATGAACACTTGGCCAACGGTTAAAAGGAATCGTTTTCTTTTAGATCCGCGCGCGAACTCATTCACTCCGGAACAACGGGGTGGTCAAATGTTTATATCTACAACGTTTTAGAAAATTAAAGGCACAGAAAGGCATGACTACACTGAAGCATAATTTTTATTCGTTATTTTTTATAATATTTAATTTGTTACATGTAATACAGTAGTTGCACCTTTACTTTTAAAAAGTTACCCAATTACTAATAAAAATAATCGATCTATATGTTAATTCCTTGTGAATGAACAAGACTATGAGCATTTAATCGGTTATGGGTTCCTGTGTTGTAAAGTTTCGTTAAGGCAGCATGGAACACATAAGTAAAACATGTTTCCTTATATCTGAGGCAATGTAGTTAACTTACAGATTAATAGTGCTTTCACAATCAGCATTGATGTTTAAGGTGGAACAAGACAGATCTAGAACATGTATGTACATACATAGATCTCTCTCGGCCCATCTATGACAGCATTTAAAAACTACATAAAGAAAGAAAAACTAATTAATTAGAGAAATGTACGTGTGTGTGTGTGTGTGTGTGTCAGACTGACGGGGTGCTTGATCAATAGTTCTGCATATCATGGAGAAGTCATTAGGCGGGAAACAGCTCACACCAGAGATTTATGGGAAATGGTGGGGAGAAGGGGTCAGAGGTCATGACCCAGGGGGATCCGGATTGTAAGGCTTTGGGCACACTGGTTTAGTGTTCACCGTAAACCCAAAGCTTTCACTAGAATTAACACATCTGACTTGCCTTTTGCTGGCCAACACACACAAACACTCATATACATACATGAACACACACAAACACTCATATACATACATGAACACACACAAACACTCATATACATACATGAACATGCACAAACACTCATATACATACATGAACATGCACAAACACACACAATACTAGCATTCTTTCATTGACTAATTTAATAATAATTTACTAATTTCATAATATACTAGAGAAACTTTTTGTCTGTTTGTCTCTCACACCCATATACCATACAATATGAAATCCCAAGCTAAAACCGCCGCTCTGTGTTCATCCAACAGCGTGCTGGTGTTGTGCCAGTGTGGGCCCAGACGTCTCTGTGCGTTTCTCTCTGCTCTGCTCTCTGCTCTCGCGAGTGTGTGTTACATACAGCAGGCCTTCTGCCTGACCTACATCACACACTGGAGTGTCCTCTCCTCCACTTTGCTATCCACTCAGGGGCCAAAGAGCAGAGTTGAAAGGTCAGCAGTGCTAGGCTAGAGGTGGGGTTGAAAACGGGTGTTCATGTTGTGCTCACTCTCTCTCTCTCTATCCATCTATCTATCTCTCTATCTATCTCCTACTCCCTCCATTTGTGTGTATGGTTAAATCTGGTTGGTTTACCCTCTAAATGAACTACACCGCTAATCCCATCATGCCTCAGAGAGTAGGCCTCAGGGTCAGACCTGTCAATCATTTCAATTGGCAGGGGCATGGGTTAGGACTAGAGAGGCTTTTATTTTGAAATCATCACAGTGAGAGTGCTTCTGGAGTTCTCTGGAGCACTTTAAGCATTCTCACAGCATTGCCTGTGAGGGTGTGTGGGTGAGTGTGTGTGTGTGTGTGTGTGTGTATTGACAGAAGAGGCTATTTTTGGAGTCTATTGGAATACACTAAATTATTCTGACAGAAAATACATAACTCATCAATCATATTTATGCACAAAATATTATTAATCATTTTCCATCTTGATTCCTGAGCATGCAAATACCACTTAGACAGAATAATTATTCACCTCCACTTTTTAATCACGCCCATCATTTATCTACTTCAGATTTCTAAGTCAAATTAGAACATTATAAATCCCCAAATTACAAATATGTACACATGAAGTCAATTTCCCAGAGAAAGCAAATGTCTGAAGCTGAACATTTCTGTGTTTTGAAGGATGATGAACTGACACTGGTGGTGTGTGTGATGTGTGTGTGTGAGTGAGTAGGTGTCAATGTGTGTGGGTATGTGCATGTAAATGTGTGTGTGTTTGTGTGTATGTGTTTGTGTGTGTATGTGTGTGTTTCTGTGTGTGTGTATTTGTGTGTATGTGCGTATGTGTGTGTGTATTTGTGTGTGTGTGTATGTGTGGTTTGCGGTGTTCAGGCGATAGAGCTGGCCGTCTGGTCTGCTTTGAGCGTTTCCACTCAGCATTCTTTACACCGCCATTAACCTGCACAGTGTACGAGGGTTAGGACTACTATCCAGGAGTTTACTTTTATGTGGAGAGCACCCCTTTCTCCCTCCCCCTCTTCTCAGTGTCTGTCTCTCTTTGTCTCTCTTCCCGTTTGCCCTCTCAACTTTTCAGCTCTTAAGATGCACTTAAACATAAAAAACTGCACTTCCTCTATAGGAAGAAAGCAGAGGTGACTCGTTCTCCTCACCCTCTCTCTCTCTCTCTCTCTCTCTCTGTCTGTCCTCTCTCAGTCTGTTCATGTGTCAGTCAGTCATCACTCTCTTTCTCCCCGTCTCGTAGTAAATTATTAATCCAGGAATGAAGCTGTAGACCTGCCACAGCCCAAACAGGAAATGTCAGGAATCAGGAAGAAGCCTAAGTGTTGCCTCTTGTTCTGTGTCCAGTTTAATGGCAATCTGGGGTTAGTGTGTGTGTGTGTGTGTGTGTGTGTTTGTATGTGAGAGAGAGAGAGAGAGTACATGTGCATGAGAACATCTGTATGTGTGCATGCATGTGTGTGTGTGTGTGTGAGTGTGTGTGAGTGGATACCCTCTGGGCCATGGTGTAAGTTGGGAGTGCTAATGTGTCTGTGTCTCTGCAATTAACATCCCCACCCTAACACCCCCTTGTATTTATTAGTATATCTGAACACATCAGACATCATCAGTGGATGCACAGAAAAAAAACCATGTTAATAGATTAGCTGACCTAAAACCAACCCCCCCATCCCATGTGACTGGTACAGAGTGGTGAATGTTCTCAGTCAGGTTCTCTGCTGCACGCCGTTCAGTTCTTTGTTTGTTGGGGTTCGTGTGAGATCATGCATGCTCTCGTCCTCGATGGCCTGCTCCTCCTCTGATCTAAGCTGGGCACTGGGATCTTCCACAATCAAAGCCGATAGGGCCAGTCCACACTGGCCTGATCAATAAGTGCACCAAAGACTGTGATCAGACACTAATGAGCTCAATTCAAATGTGTATTGAAAATATGAAAATCAAAGAGAAAAGGGCTGTGAATGATCAGAGGACGGCATTAATAAAGAATAAAAAGATTGACTGGACAGGCCCCTGAGACGTGAAAGAGGAAACAAAGCAAAATAATATTCCCCTGTGGCACCCCTCCTCTTAATGATACACACACACACACGCACACACAGGCGCGCCTGTATGTCACAGTGCTAGAGGCCATGACAACATACTGCTTGTTTTCAAGGGACTGTGGTTGTGTATATATGAGCTGAAGGCACTGCTGAGACAGGGACTGTGGTTGTGTATATATGAACTGAACATACTGCTGAGACAGGGACTGTGGTTGTGTATGTATGAGTTGAACATACTGCTGAGACAGGGACTGTGGTTGTGTATGTATGAGTTGAACATACAGCTGAGACAGGGACTGTGGTTGTGTATGTATGAGTTGAACATACTGCTGAGACAGGGACTGTGGTTGTGTATGTATGACCTGAAGGCACTGCTGAAACCTGAATGCAGAGTGAAATCTGAAATCAGATGCTGGAAGCTTTGCTTTACTGCAGTTGAGCCAGAATATGTACCAGTTCGTTCTGACTTTAAATTTAAGAATATTATTTAGAACAGACAGAAACAAAGAAAAAAAAACAGTCAGTGAGTCAGTCAGTCCAGGGTATGAACGGACAGATTACACATGAACGGGGTAACAGAGGAGACACAGGTGATGGGTGTGGCCAAGGGCGGACCATGGAAACAAAACATAGGTGATGGGTGTGGCCAAGGGCGGACCATGGAAACAAAACACAGGTGATGGGTGTGGCCAAGGGCGGACCATGGAAACAAAACAGAAAAAAACAGAAAGCACATGGTAAGAAATGAAACCAAAACAACGCATGAAAAGCGATATAAATTAATATTTAATTTAAAGTGGAGCTGGATCATAGTTCTAACATTTTAGAAGTAATAAGAGTAGTAATGTTCAGCACTAAATCTAACAACAAATAAAAAATATATAAAACAAAATAAATCTATACAGATTAATATGACAGGAGTAACAATAATAGTAGAAAGGCATTTTAACAAGTCATTAAGCACGTAACGTCAAACAAAAATAGTTTATAACCAACTAGGCACGGAGACTACAAGTCTCTAGTTTAGTAATGCGACCGCTCAGGCTATGACGTGTTGCTGTTTTGCGATGAGTGCTGATTCTCTCTCTCTATCCCTTTCTTGACCCCACTCTCTCCCTCTCCCCTTCTCTCTTTAGTTTTTCCTCTCTCCCTCTCTTTTCCCCTCTCTCTCTCTCTCTCTCTCTCTCTCAGACAAGGCTGTAAAAGCTTTGGCTCTGACTGCCCCTCCTGAGACCTCACCACCCTCGTGCTAAGAAGCGAAGTGCGAAACTTGCAAGCTCAAGGATTTTATTTTTAAATCAATCAGGAGCGTTTAAATGTGTGGGGGTTTTTTTCTTCCGTGAAAGTTTTGTAGCTTTCATCTGTTGAGCGGAGCAAGAGTTGATCTGTTTTAAATAGTACAATTCAACAGCTGAGAGGAATGTCCAAGTATCTTAGTCCTACCTCGTTAAAATACCATACACATCGCTTTTTTCCACTCTTCATTCAATTCCCTCAAACCCTGTCTTAACATCTTTTAGTAAGCTTAAGCCCTCCCTAAGCTTTTGTTCTGGCGAAACAGAATTTATAATTAAAAAGTAAGCGCTGGCGATTAATTTTCGACAGCCCTTCGCCTTAAGCTGCTGTCTCATGCCGGCTCGTTTGCGCTCGCGGTTCGTGTGAGAACCCCAGTGAATCGAAACCCTCCCGCTCCACCCTGCTGCTCGCGGCCTCTGCAGTTACCATGGCGCCCGCTCCCCGCAGCCCGGCTTCTAATGCGTATCACCTGAGGGAGATCCGCGTGTCGATACGAGGTCTCTCTCCAGCACGGAGGAAAGTAGCCGCGGTGCCGATTGCGCGGTCTCGCCGCAGTTCTTTGAAACCCCCCGGAATCGAACCAGCTTCGTTCGTTTCTCGCGTTAAAACACCTGCACGCACAAGCACACGCTCGCACACACACACACACACACACACACACACACACACACACACACACACACACACACACACACACACACACACAC
>JAOXYF010000003.1:24038238-24048342 GCA_028565775.1 Sternarchorhynchus goeldii
TGTAATGAAATCTAGAGTACCTCTTAGACAGCAATATCACAGACAGACACCCAAACACTCTCTCTCTCTCTCTCTCTCTCTCTCTCTCTCTCTCTAACACACACACACAGCAGGCCAGGGCAGGCATCTCCATCTCTCTTCTCTAGCCTGTTCACCCTCAGCAGTGACCTGACCTTCCTTGACCTTGGTGAGGTCATGTGCATATATGGTGTCACTTTTAGGAGCTTTCCACTTATAAATGGATCTGACTAGTTATGATCTCTGAATATCACCAATCAATAACCCTAATGTACAGATATAGGTACAGCAGCATATTACATTTAAAAATAGGTTTTGAAGTTGTTTGTGTGTGTGTGTGTGTAAGACCTGCTTTTAATGGTTGTGTATGACAGATCAGTTCCATGCTGATGATAATTAATTACTTCTCCTCCCCCACTGTTTGTGTGTGTGCATGTGTGTGAGTGTATGTGTGTGTGTTTGTGCGTGTGTGTGTGAGTGTATGTGTGTGTGTGTGTGTGTGTGTGTTTGTGCGTGTCTGTGTGTGTGTGTTGCGAGGTCAGAGAGCTAAGTGTCTATCACTCAGATGACACTCTCGGGGCTCTCTGGTCCTGAACGCAGAAGAATCGGAGCTGCAGAATAGAGATTCTCTGCCCGATCAATTCCCACTAACAACTCTATTGATTAGCTGCAGTAACATTTTTCATTTATTAATTATGAGGGATATGTTCTTGGGATTTTACTCTATCGTTCTGTCTCTGTCTGTCTGTCTCTGCCTCTCTGTGTCTCTCTCTCCTAAAGTCTGTCTGTCTGTCTGTCTGTTTGTCTCTGCCTCTCTGTGTCTCTCTCTCCTAAAGTCTGTCTGTCTGTTTGTCTCCGCCTCTGTCTCTCTCTCTCCTAAAGTCTGTCTGTCTGTTTGTCTCCGCCTCTGTCTCTCTCTCACCCCTAAAGTCTGTCTGTCTGTTTGTCTCCGCCTCTGTCTCTCTCTCCTAAAGTCTGTCTGTCTGTTTGTCTCCGCTTCTCTGTCTCTCTCTCTCCTAAAGTCTCTGTCCTGCCGTCCTCTCTGTCTCACTTTTGTCTCAGTTTGTATCACTTTCTTTCTCCTTTTGTATTTTTCATCGTTCTGTCTGTCCTAAAAAGGATTTTGAGTCTGAAGCATGCCTTATAATAGAATATACATCCCTTATAATATATAACTATTGTTTTCAAAATATATAAACAATCTTTGATGAATTTCATATGAAAGAGGTAGAAATAGGCTCTCCTTCTCTTATCCTTTCCACCATCTCCACCATCACACTTCCCTGAGTGTATCCTGACTGAAGTCATTACATCAGACATGCCTGTATTTTCTCCATGTATTGCCAGCCTCTCAGGTATTGCTGTGACATCTAATGTGTGTGTATGTGTGTGTGTGTGTGTGTAACATAAATCTAACACAAATTACAGCACAGGACTCTGAAATCACAGTACATGACAACAGTGATTCAGATAAGGATGAATGACTGTAATATGATGAATGACTGTTTTTTGGGGTTTTTGGTTTATTATGTTTAATTTGTTTTTATTTTATTGTATTTAATTTGTATTAAATCCACTTTTTAAACTGAAATGAATGATTTTTTTCTTTAAATAATGTCTGTAGCAGGACAAAATCTGATAATAAATCTGAGCGTTAGCAGCAGCTTACAGCTTTAAAATATCTTCAGATAAAACAACCCCTTCTGTCTCTCTTTCATTCTCTTGCTTTTTCTTTTACTGTCTCACCTTCTCTCTCTATCTCTCTCATTCTCTCTCTCTATCCCTCATTCTCTCTCTCTATCTCTCCTCTCTGCTAAGCTTAATGACACATAATGACTTCAGTGACAGGGTTTCCATCACGGAGCAAAAGGATAAAACAAATATCTCTTTCGTCGATAAACAGCTTGAGGTGAGGCATTTTTAACCATTCTCTTTGAACCCTTCCATTCTTCTCTATGTCTTTATTCGGGTTATGATTTATGCATGCCTACCTGTTCTTCGTATTCAGAACTAATAGCATGGGAAAGAAAACACGGAAGCAATGATAAAACACAACAAAAGAGCTCAAAAGAACTAAAGTGAGAAGCATCTTTATTCATGAGAACAGGTGAGTGTTCAGAACATGGTATGATGTGCCCTTCAGCATAAACCAGGGCCACACACTCCAGCCAACAGGACAAGCGCTTTGGATTTGAACGGACCAGGTTCTGAAAAACTCTGAAAACACCAGGGATTCAGACACATCCATCAGTACCCAGCAATGCTGGTCGATTTCTATCTGAACAATTACATATCGTTGTTTTGACCTCCTTTCAAGCTCATAGGAGATTTTTATTGCACTGGAAATCCCCTGATTCCCCTCAAATATCAACATTATTTGAACACATGAAGCATTTTTTAAAGCTAGAGAAAATTAAATTCATCCTTTGTGGTTCAGTAGAGAAGTTTTATACTTGGTGAGCACTCCTATCATATTTCAGCAGTTTGCCAAAATAAGTGCAGGTGGGTAACTGCCCCAGTATGAACCTGTAGGAACCTGTGTAGCGTGTAAAAATCACTTATCCTCTGTGTCATCACTCACTGTAGAGTAGCATGTAAAAATCGCTTTTCCTCTATGACATAACTCCCTGCAGAGTTCCAAACAGCCTCTGGAAGATGAACAAGAACTGAGCTTTAGAAGCTTCGTGAACGGCGTTTCCATGGCGAAATGACCGCACACAAGCCTAAGAACCCTGGTGATGTGCCGCACACTGCCACTGGACTCTGGTGGTAACGTGGGGTGATGAATTACACTTCACTGGAGGCCTGATGGACAGGCCTGCCTTTAACACATGCCAGGAGGACACTACCTAGAACACATGGTGCCCAAGGGTTGTTTGAGGAGGAATAACAGTATAGAGCTGTTTTTCAGGGTTTTGACTAGGCTACTTAGTGAAGGATAATGTTAATACCACAACAAACACATTTTACAGTTTTATGAGTCCAACATCAGTGCTTCAGATGCTCTTTTCACTGAATATGTTGCTGCCTACTGAGTTATCTTTACAAAGACAACTGCTGTGATAAAGCGGCTAAAGTTAACAGATCGTACCTTTACGTAAACCAACACAGCTAACCTTGAAGTAAGGAATTTAATTAGTTAGCTAATTAGCTAGGTAACATTAGACAATATTAGCAAAAACCACCTTCGCTCTCTGTTGAAATGCATAGCTGCCTTTCTGTCCAGTGCGTTCATTAAGAAACCGTGTTAATGAGTTCTTTTTGTTTATTAAAGTTGTGGTTAGGAGTGCCAGAGAGTTGGTTACCTTTGGATAAAAGCGTCAGCCAACTGCTGTAAATGTAAGTATTGCGTTTAACGCCCATGGTATTGAGAGCTTTTTCGGTCCAGATACTGTAACGTTGTTAGGTGAAATGTAAATGAGAGATTACAAGCAATAATCGCTATTTGTTATTGTTAAGACACTGAATACAAATATTACATAAACTTTCAGTGCTATCAGTCCAGCTACCTACCAAACACATTATATTAATGTTGTGATCCAATAAAGACTGTTGAATACGTATACAAATATTTAAGTACAATATCTCTGCTATGAGGTAAACACGTGCACGTGCTGGATGGTAGGAGAGAACACTGTAGAGTTGTCTGGTGTGCACGGGACATCGCACCGTTCATCCTTGTTCTTTAGGGTTGGCAGGTTACATGTAAAACTTTCTAATACATCTCCGGTAGTCTTCTAATGATGGGGCTTTAGCATAGCACTATAACCGCAAACCTGTTTATGGTAGCATAGGTTTTCCAAGGAGACAGCAAATCACCTCTACAAACCGCTCTGTATTAGAGCATCTGCCAGATTCTCCCGCTGATCTATTTCCTAGTGCCGAGCCTTGCCCAGTGTTTCATTGTTTTCAACATGTGGGAGGGGTTAGAGGAGTGTGAAGAAAAGTCATCAAGAGTTTGAATTTGATTAACTGAACAGACAACAAGAACAAAACAAGAGGGCCACGAATTGGAAAAGGCTATTAGACAGTGGTTTTGACCCACGTAAGCTCGTTAGATATTTGTCACGTAATTTAGTTAAAATAAAAAAAACAAAGACAAGCGCATGACGATTAAAATCGTCCAATGTAACAGAGCAGCAACAGGAGGGCAGATCACCTCTACCGACCTTGTTACTGATGCGGTCGGAACATTCACGAGCAGGTCTACGTACACGAAACTGCAAAGCAACATATACACAGGCGACACGCGGAATCTGCAGGACGTGGGTGTAATTTCGCACCCACGAGGCTGAACCGATTTCACGAATACGCCTAGTAAACCTTCTAAACCCGGGGGGACGAAAATTAAGCCCAAAGTCACGGAGTAACAGTTTTAAGATCTTTGCTAATGCCTCAAATTACAGTACAAGTCTTATGGCATACGAACATACAAGCTCCAACATACCTCGCTGTTAGAGAAATATCTAACATGTTTTAGTAGTTTAGTAGTAAGGTGTTTCTTACTACAAATTTCTAACCAGGATTAGATTCTGAGCACGAGCCATTTTTTTCGGCAGTAATCGGCGCAGACCAAACGGTGTTGATGTAATTAGATTTCTGTCCTGGTTTTGTGCGTAATGAGAGGCTGCTTAAGATGAACGTCAGGGACGTGTGTTAGGTCCCGCTATGGCAGCGTACGGTGAGCAAGGTAAATAAATTTAGCCGAACTTCGTTTTTACCTCCTCATTCGTCGCGTGAGTTTATTGTATCTAAGAAATCTATCTAAACAGCCCGCATTGGTTACAGTCTGCCGGCGTGCAGATTTCTGCCCTAACATAAAGAAAACTGGAACGAATCGAATCCGACATCGCGCGCGGACACGCGACACAGACACAGCTGTGGTAGCTGGCGGTTAATTGTAGCAAGTGTAGCGTGCCACAATGTGCGCCGCGTGCTGTGCATTATCCCCAGACACTGCTGTAGATAAAGCTTAAAAGTTTGAGGTACATCTATACAAAAACGATTGTCTACGGTAGTCTTCTGTTCATTTTAGAGGATGAAGGGGGAAAAAAACTTAGTCGGACTCTCTTAAATTTACAGTGACAGGGTTTCTGCCCTTGTCTGTCGAATGTCTGTGCTTTTTGGTTTGTGACCGATAGTGGGTTTTGTAGGAAACAAATCCTACAGCTGACAGTTTCTCACAGATACAATTCACACTGTTGAGTGGGAATTAAACAGAACAGTCTCGCTGGTCTCTCACACTCTTACACCAATGTTTCTATGGTAACTGGAAGAATGGGTGTGCTTGTCAGCAGCGCTAACATGACATCTGTGAGTGGGACAGTTCTACTTTGAGCCAGTGACAGTTTGAGAGAGCTCTACTTTGCGAAATGTGAGACTGGAGGATCTGGAGGTACTGAGAGTGAGAGGTTTTGTCTGTGGCATGGAGACCGAGACACTCTCAGAGGAGGTGATTTGAGCAAGACCCCATCTGATTAAAACAGAACCCTCAGAACCAGAGATGAGTGTGAGAGTGAGAGAGTGCTACAGTCATGAAGGCTGCAAACACAACACAAAGACAGTGAAGAATCTGAATAGGAATTTTTAAACTATTGGTTCCTGACATACCCCACTAACACCAAAAAGATATGTGGTTCCATGTTGCATAGAAGATATACAACTTTATTTTTCTGTCTGTGTCATGTGGATTGTTGCATCTTTTTATGATCTTACCAGACAATTAAGTCTGTTCCTAACATAGATACAACATGTCTGCTTTAAAGTAGATTTTAAAAAAGCCTTTTTCATCAGAGTGTAAACAATGAACATGATACAGTTTTAAGAAATGTGGTTGTAAAGTGTTTTAATAATCAAATTAGGTTTGTTGTGAAGCCCCTTGCAGCAGCTCAGATGAACCAGAAGACACTACCAATGTATAATTGGAATGAGAGAGGAAGAGAGATATGGAACAGGGAGAGCAAGTATAAAGAGAACCACACACACATATAAATATACATACATACATATATATATATATAACCCCGAAAAACTGAGTGGGGAGTAGAAGTAGGTGAGCAGACAGGGCCATAACCTTGCCTGGGTGCGTGTTGGACCTCTAAAAATAAATCTGATTACTGTTGCTGCCCAAGGCTCCAGAGGCCTAACCAATGAAGGTATTGATGAGTAGAGTCCAGCCTGGAAGGCAACAGAGAGAAAGAGAGAGAGAAGGAGAGAGAAAGAGGAGAGGGAAAGAAAAAACGAGAGAGGGAGGGTGAGAAAGAGAGAGGGATGGAGAGAAAGAGAGAGGGAGGGTGAGAAAGAGAGAGGGATGGAGAGAAGGGGGGGAGGGAGGCACAGGCTAGCGGCCGTAGTAAGCCTATTGATCCAGCACCGAGTCCATCTCTGCACAACCAATTCCCAACTCTCCCTGTCTGTCTCTCTGTCTCCGTTTCTCTGTCTGTCTCTCTGTCTTCCTCTCCCTGCCTGTCTCTCTCTCGTCTGCTTCTGTTTCTCTTTCTCTATGTGTTTCTCTGTTTATCTGTCTCTCTGACATACTCTCTTTTTGTGTCATCTGCCTGCCTCTCTGACTCTCTCTGTGTTTCTGTCCTTCAGTGACTC
Organism: Sternarchorhynchus goeldii; assembly: GCA_028565775.1. Taxonomy (NCBI): domain Eukaryota; kingdom Metazoa; phylum Chordata; class Actinopteri; order Gymnotiformes; family Apteronotidae; genus Sternarchorhynchus; species Sternarchorhynchus goeldii. Next base: position 24,044,857 of record JAOXYF010000003.1, read on the forward strand.
ATGCTGTCTGTCTCTCTCTGTCTGGGTAGTATTTAATTTCAGCAGAAATATGGAGGCTGTACTGGTAAAGGTGTCAGTGTGATTGTTTAAATGGGTTTGGCCCAGTTAGCACACAGATGGAAGGTGCCAACTAGGCCAGTCTCACTGTGGCATCAGCTGGTGATTGTTCAGTTCCTGCATGTGCCTGTTTGGCCATCATTGTTCTAGAACACCATTATTGTTCTAGATTGCAATCACAGTAAGAGGCTTAGTGGTCATGCAAAGGTGTCAGCCTGCAGGGAGTACAGTTGCTATGGTACCTGTCGGATGTCCTCGTCGGGACTGGTTGAGGAAGTCCACCTGCTCAGCCATCCATTTCTGTCCTCAGTGGTTTGGGACTGGGGGACAGTCCAAAGGCTCTGGGAAGACTGGGGAGTGTGGGAGAGTGAATAATGGAGAATCCTTAACTGCACAGTGGATTATTACACATGATACGTTCAAGCAGTGGATGAGTCAGTTAACCAGTGAGAGAGTGAGACAGTTCTTTCTGAGGCTGTGCGGCAGTGAGACTGTTCTTCTCTGAGCCAGTAAGTAAGTGAGGCTGAAAATGAGGTTGGATGGTAATGGAAGGAAATGTTCAGGATGGTGGATGTCATGCAGTGTGTTGTTGGAGGATTTCTGCCAGGGGACGGGTGGATGGGTGTGGTGTACAGTGACTGATGAGCCAAGTGTATCCTCGTCTCTGGGTAGAAAATCTGTCCCTGTCATAATAGAGGAGCAGGGTGAGTCCAATACTTCTGTTATTTCAAACCTCTGAACTGGTCGAGGTCTCCCTGTGCTCTCTCCACGTCTGTTACAACTAAACAATAACTTCGTTGAGAAACTTACAAACTTTTTCAGTCTTGTAATGAATGTTTTATTAAAAAAGTGAAACAACTGTTTAGAAAATGTTTTGGTTACCTTAGCACTGGATGCCTTATATCCACCTAAAAACAAGGGTACCTCAAAATCTAGTGTGTGTGTGTGTGTGTGTGACCATGACCGTGTGTGTGACTGCGTGTGTTTGTGAGACTGTGTGTGTGTGTGACCGTGTATGTGGGTGTCTTTCTCCTCTGTAGCTCTTCAGATACAAAATGGAGCAAAACCAAACAGATTAAAGAAAATAAAGCAACAGTCCCAGTGAAACACACAATAGTGGGTTACAGTATTCAGACAGGAAGTTTAGTGTGTCCTGTTTACTGTGTCCTGTGGTGTGTCCTGTTTACTGTGTCCTATGGTGTGTCCTGTTTAGTGTGTCATGTGGTGTGTCCTGTGTAGTGTGTCCAGTGGTGTGTCCTGTGTAGTGTGTCCAGTGGTGTGTCCTGTGTAGTGTGTCCTGTGGTGTGTCCTGTGTAGTATGTTCAGTGGTGTGTCCTGTTTAGTGTGTCCTGTGGTGGCGTCATTGTCTGCTGAAGGAGCAGTAAGATAGAGCACATCCCAGCGATTGTCACGGAGACACACACACACACACACACATACATACATATAATGCCCCAGTCATGATCAGCCCCCCCCCCACTGTTTTTTATTCATGTTATTTATTTCCTTTCTCTGTTTCTCTGTCTCATGTAGACTTGCCATGACTTTTGTAATGAATAAAGACTGATATTAGCATAAAGTCAGACACTGTTTAATGTTTTAAACCAAATGCACCTTCCTGTGCTCACACTTATCTGCTTGTGACGAGTCACAGTGTCCCTCACCATGGCTACAGTGATGTGTGTAGTGGATCGCTTGTTTCTTGTCTGTGTTTTATTTTATTTATCTTGTGTTTTGGGTTTTTTGAGTCACCAAATCCCTGTCTGTCTGTCTGTCTGTAATTTTTTCTATCCCCTCTATCTTTCTCCCCTTCTCTCTCTCTCTCTCTCTTTCTCTCTCTTTCACTCTGAACAGTTGAATTGTGTGTTTGGGTGATGAGCCGCTATGCTTGTGTTTCAGGACCTTCCTAACACTTGGCTTTGTGGGCAGTGATGTATGTCAAGGGTGGGGCTGTAACCGTGACCGCACGTTCTCCATGACGACGCTTCCACGCGGACGTGGCCCGTCAGATGTGAAACGCGGTGCAGGGGCCACGTGTGTCTCCATCTCGCCAGCGTGGAGCTCCTCCCTGCAGGGCAGCTACAACCCCCACCACCTCTTCTTCTGTTGTGTCTCTTTCCCATAGTTTCTCTTCCTTTCTTTCTCTCTGTCTGTCCAGTTTTGTTTCTTTCTCTCTCTTAATCATTTTCCCTCTCCGGTTCTTTCCTGTTGTATCTCTCCGTTTCTCTCTCTTAATCCCCCTTTCTCTGTCTCACTCTCTCATCCACGCTGTCAGACAGTTTGTTGCAAAGCTTTGGCCTTCACTGGGACAGTTTGGTTTGGACTCTTCACCATCGACTGCTCTGCTCACTAAATCACAGGTGATGGTTTTATGGTGCTTACAGCAGTATGCACACACACAGTATGCACACACACGCGTCTCTCTTTCCTCCTTCCCCTTAGTAAAGGCAAAATTACTCTTAAAACTGATTCTGCAATCGATACCAAAAGCGTCCGCCAATCAGTAGGACCCAGGGAAGGTCAAGTGGTATTCAACAATGTCAACACAGACATGGAGGAGAAGAAACACATGCTTTTTTATTCTTCATGGGAGTGTATATGTGCTTGTGAGTGCATTTGTGTGTGTGTGTGTGTGTGTGTACGTGTATGTGTGTGTGTGTGTGTGTATGCGTGTGTGTGTATGCAGGAAGAAAAGAGGGACAGTCACACATCTGAGTGTAAGGTGGAGAGGAGAAAGAGAGACTGGTGCAGAGAGAGAAATATACAGAAGGAAAGACTGATAAAGAGGGAGAGACAAGTGTGGAGGGAGAGACAGGTATGGAGTGAGAGACACGTACAGAGGGGCTCAGCACACACCTGATCCACTGCTTTGTGTAAAGACTTCAGGAGTGTCTAAATCCTGTTGTGGGATGGCAGTCTTTCTGTTCTGATAGACTCAACTTGAAGCAGATCATTAGATGAGAAGTTAAATGAGGTTTACTGGTGTAAGAAGACCTGTAAACTCTGGACCTGCATGCAGTGTTCAAGTAGCTCCTGTTTTAACTAAGGGACACTGTGGATTACTGACCTCCCTCAACCATTTCAATAAGACCTCAGGAGACTTTTATAAATGACAGAAATGAATACTTCACACATACATGAATACTTCACACATACATGAATACTTCACAGACACGTGCATACGTCACACACACATGAATACCTCACACACATAGATACTTTACACACACATAGATACTATCAGGTGGTTAGTTTAGTGTTACCCTGTGTATCTAATACTATCAGGTGTTTAGTGTTACCCTGTGTATCTAATACTATCAGGTGTTTAGTGTTACCCTGTGTGTCTAGTACTATCAGATGGTTAGTTTAGTGTTACCCTGTGTATCTAATACTATCAGGTGTTTAGTGTTACCCTGTGTGTCTACTACT
>JAOXYF010000003.1:24048442-24055942 GCA_028565775.1 Sternarchorhynchus goeldii
ATCAGATGGTTAGTTTAGTGTTACCCTGTGTGTCTAGTACTATCAGATGGTTAGTTTAGTGTTACCCTGTGTGTCTAGTACTATCAGATGGTTAGTTTAGTGTTACCCTGTGTGTCTAATTGCACTTGCATGATGCAGTTAATGACGTCACAATTGTATTTTGATTTTTGTGTTTTTTGAGGCTTTTCCTCTTTGGTAACTCACCACCTTTTAGTTTTAAAACCAAAGTTTTAGTTTGTGTATCACTTCATTGACACTGCTGTAGTGGGTCTGACTGGGGTTCCTCTGAACACAAAATGATTTGGCCATAAAAATCAAAAGTTGGTGAATGTAAGACTGCCGTCTCTGACCCTGAGCTAAAGGTTAGCGTTGTGTCTATAGTGACGGCTCTATAGAATCAAGCTGTCAATCTTATTCACTGGGAAGGAAAAGCATGCTGTGTGGTATATGAGACTCAATGATTTTGAAAAATTGTGTGTGTGTGTGTGTGTGTGCGTGGGGGTCTGCATGTGTGTGGGTCTGTGTGTTTTTTGTGTGTGTTTAAAACGTATAGACCCTGGAACCTTCTCACATGGCTACACACGTTTTCAACACTGTGGCACACAATGATTTAACCAGGAGTCGATATGTCATACGTACTTCAAGCAGGACCACATAAGGTGAAGTCAAGGAGAGATCTGAGAGAGACGTGGACACAACATCTAGCACTTTTCGTCCGAAACATGAGGGATATTTTTGTGCTGGACCATGGCTTGTGCATTGCTGGGTTCACGGCCCCCACACATAGCTGAAAAAGGTGTGGTGTGTTTGAGTTCTACTGCCAGTCTGTTTCAGTCTCAGTTTCAGCACACTAAACTCAGCCGTCTCCTAAACACTTTACAGGATCATTTGAAAAGCAGCTAATCCCCTTCTGAAGTGTAACAGCAATTTTTACCCCTGACCCCATTTTTACCCCTGACCCCATTTTGCTTGTAATTGAAGGCACCTTATTAGTCACCGGTTCCAGGTTAGAAAATATGATTTTGCTCCCGTGGTCACTAGGTGATATTTCAGGAATGAGCAGGCAGCCGGGTGTCAGCCTGCAAAACTTGGCGATAGAAAACCGTTATATACGGCCGCTATAACGGCGCACGCCCACGCGGGCAAACGCGGGTGGCATACAGACGTGTGCGGCAGAGGCTCGGAGGTTAATAGAGCGCTGCTCCCGTTTTAATTGGAAAAGAGGAAGAGCAGAGCAAAGGTGCACACGGACGCTGCCGGTTACGGCCGGGAATAGGAGGGACACCGGAGATGGACGGCTCACACGCCGGGAGGTTAATGAAGATCCACGTGTGGTGTACCCACTCTGGACATGGGGGTTAACTGTTTCCCCGCTCCGCGTGCCCCATCCTCAGGGAGAGGAGGGGCAGAGAGATGCACCATCCATCTACACCACCCTCCCCAAACATCCCTAGGTGGGTGAGGGGTGAGTGGGAGGACAGGACAGTACAGGACAAGGATGGACACCAAAGCAGGAACTCTGATTTTGTGTCATGGACTTTCTTGTGAGGTAGGTGTGGTTCCACACAAAAGAGGTGAGGTGTGGTGGTGAGCAGGTGAAGGTGTGGAAGCAGAGGTAATGAAATGGAGGTTGACATGAAGAGATGGAGGTGATGAGGTAGAGGTGATGAGATGAAGGTGGAGGTGAGGAGATGGAGGAGAAGAGATGGACGGAATTTTCCATAAAGACATAACTGACTAAATGAGACATAAACATATGCAACCTGTCCTAGATCAGACCTGTCCCTTCCTTGATCAGACCTGTCCCTTCCTTGATCAGACCTGTCCCTTCCTTGATCAGACCTGTCCCTTCCTTGATCACTATAGCTCTGATTATTTTTTCTAGGCGACTTCTCATGTTGCTGTCTCTGTTCAACATAAAGGTAGTTGATCATCTGGACTTCCTCTTGGCTCTTGACAGCTGTGGTTTTGTCTGCAGCTCTGATGAATATGGTTGCATGTCCTGAGCAACCTGTGACTATAACCACAAAGAATCTCAATATGCATCTGGACCAGTATTTTAGAAAAAAATCAATAATATAGGTAGGCATAGTCTACTTGGGTTATCTGTTATTTTTTTAAACACAGTTCCAATCTTCTATTCTTAAAGATGAGATTACAGTGTCTTCAACAAAGTAAAAAAAACAAAAACATTTTGCTTAAATTCTTCCCGTGTTTGTTTATCTAGTTATTCATTTCCTTATTGCCTATTCACGCTGGCTTACATTTTTAATTAAGGCGTTCTGCACACGACAGCGCATTACATTACATTACATTACAAAGTACTGCTACTAAACACATCTACCTTAAAATTACATTAATTAACCGTTGATAAGCCAATACCTTATTAGAACAGAAGCACACTGTCAGAAAATCTGTGACAAGCGCTCACATGTGAAACAAATATAAAATAAACAAAAACTAGCACCCTTGCAAACATTTGAGTCATTCTGAATAAAACACACTGATGTTTATGTTTTAAGTAAAACATGACAGATATAACGGTAGATACTCGTGCAGCAGTTGGCTACGATCTAGCTACGATCTTGCATTAGACAAGCATGCTAGTTTTTTACACGGATAAAATGTAATATTAAGTCACAGGTTACGCACGGTTTCTATACGTGCTTCAGACTACACCGCGCCATTAAATTAGGCCAAACCTTGATTTAATTAAGCAGAAAAAATGCTCAACTCTTGGACACGATGTGACATGAAGCCCAAATGTTTTTTGGGTAAATCAGGAATGTGGACACCACTGGCGCACACCAATTTTTCTGGTACTTATTTGCTAAACAAAAGCACTCACGCTATTGTTTTTTTCATAAGTTTGTCATTACGTTTACTAGCCTTTGTTTGACTAGTGCAATGTTTGGGTAAATGGTTCAGTTACTTCCAAATTATTCTTAAATATGATTCCGATTAATCACTTAGTGTCTAAGAGAAAAAACACAAATATAGCTAGTGTGTGCCTGACAGAAATGTGAGAGAAGAAAATACGGTCATTAATGTTTTACTCTAAGCGTTTCTCGTCGTTTAAAAATCGTTTTTAAAGATTATGGACAGAGATTATGTGCAGCCACCTTTGTTTTACTCATTTAAAAAGTTCGTTTGATGCTAAGAGAAAAAAGTGGTTCATCTCTCTACCAGGCGCTCCATCTACTAGCATTATTTATTAATGCTAAAAGGCTTCATGTTTAAGGCATTAGTAATTACGTTCTCTCTCCCCCCATCTCTCTCTCGCCGCAGTACAGATAGGTTTTGCTTTAATTTCCGTTAGCCTACGTAAATCCACTACCGGACAACAACCCTTCCACTCGGTTTATTCGCAGCATCCATTTATTTATTTATTTATTTTCTCCAGTGTATTCCACTAGCGAGATCATTTATTAATGCGATAACCGCCCTCGAAGGCCGCCGTGACCAGCGAGGGAGGAAACACTTCAGGGGAGGCGCAGAGGTGAGGAAGATGACGGCGATTATGAGAACGAAGGTGCTGGCGGAGCGCACGAGGGTGTGAAAGTATCTCCGACGGCGCTGTGGGACGCTGGCGCGAGATGCACTTCAGTTGCGCTGGTCCTTTGTAATGTGTCACGCTAATGACACGCGCGCAGAAAGGCACTTCCTGCTTTGACAGTAATGCGCCCCCAGGTGTATGTGTTTTCATTTGAGGCGAGAGATGCTATCATTTACAAACAGCTCTGCTTCTTTCCCACTGTAATAAGTCTTTCCCACTATAATGACGACTACAATAATAATAATTTTATAAATAAATTATTCATTAAATTATAACGAAACTTTACCGCTGCTTAAATGCGCTGTAATGCCCCTACCAGAGCTTATTCTGAATGTTGTGTGAGAGCGTTCTTATCCTCAAACTACACTAACAGACATAGAGCCCAACAGACCCAGTTGTCAGTAACCACACCACAGCAGAAAGGAGTTGTTACTTCTTTACTGAATTTTTAAAAGTCTGACAGTCATAATACAGACAGTCGTGTTCCCCTTTGTTTCTGCCCCCATATCCATCTCTTTGCCTGTTCTTCTATCTGTACATTTACCCATCTATCTGTATTCTCATCCATCCATCCATCTAATCAGACATTCATCCATCCATCCATCTAATCAGACATTCATCCATCCATCCATCTAATCAGACATCCATCCATCCATCCATCCATCCATCCTCAAATAAAGTAATAATAAATGTCAGTTCTCCTTCTCCCTCTCTCTCTCTCCCTCTCTCTCTCTCTCTCTCTCTCTCTCTCTCTCTCCCTCTCTCTCTCTCTCTCTCTGTCTCTCTCTCTCTCCCTCTCTCTCTCTCTCTCTCCCTCTCTCTCTCTCTCTCTCTCTCTCTCTCTCCCCCTACATTCTCCATTTTTCCAGCAGTAATTAGTGTTGAGTAAATATCCAGCAGTCAGGTACGTTTACACTGCCATGATCGAGAGGAGCTCAGGACAGTCTGAGCGTTTAATTATCAACCCAAAGACTGAGATCAGAGGACAGCAGGAGTCAAAGTTTATTAGCAGGACTTTTAAAAAGAACGTAGTCTTAAGCTTATCTGCCTCCTTGTTTAGCCTTCTGTGTGCAAGGATCACATGGACGGGTATCTTGAATCTATTAATGTTTGCACTGTGCTTATTCATGCAGGTTAAACATGTCCCACTCTCCAGTGAACGCCTTTGTTAGGATAAATGTCTGCACAACAAACAAGTTTGTGCAGGTTTTGTGCCTGAAATGTCAGAGTTGCGTTGTACTTTCCTTTGATTTAAGTGTTGGGAGAGATTCCTTTTGAAAGGTGGACTTTGAAATGCACATTTGAGCACGATCGCCAATATGGAGTAGCCTGATGGGGCTCCATCTCCACATCCAGAGCAGGAGCACAACCAAACATCAAAACCACCTTCTCCCCTCTGCCTTAGCACTGCTTATTACTTATTTATGGATTTCAATTTTGAAAAGATCTAGATAGAAGAGAGAGTGAGCATTTTATTCTTTGCATTAAAAATGTACATTGATTTTAGAGAGTATGGAAAAATTATGAGAAGAAATCAGACCTTGGAGTTTGTGTGTGTGTGTCTGTGTGTGTGTGTGTGTCTGTGTGTCAGTGAGAGCACGAGAGAAATACATAGTGTGTGAGAGAGAGGTAGAGAATGTGAGAGACAGAGAGAGAGACAGAGAGAGAGAGGTAGGCCTGTCATGGACAGAACTTGTTATACATGAATGGGGTCTCGTCCTGCACCAGGGTGTGAGGTTAATGGGGCTACTGCAACACCCCCCCAGCAGACCTGAATGAAGCCTCACATATAATTCTATTGCTAATTACCCTGCCCAAGATTACAATTTCTACCTCTGACAGCCACTGTCTACTTGTCAAATATTCTGCAAAGAGAAATCAATACTTTATCATCTTTTCACTCTGTGTCAGGTCAACACCAGCAAGATGAGGTAGGAGAAGGGGGGAGGGAGCGAGGAGTTCTGGAATTCAGAGAGCGATTGAGACCCTCTCGCTCCAAACACACACACACACACACACACACACACACACAAGTCCTTGGCTTCATGTAGAGGTGGACTGGCCTGGAGGTCAAGCCACAACCTCGTTCCCAACTCAGCCTGTCGCCCTCAGAGGCAAGAGCAGCCACTCCTCATCCTCACAAGGTCTGACTTTGCACTGACCAACAACTGAGACGTGCGGCTGTCTATCAGAGATTTGAGCCAATCGACTAGCGATCAGTCAGAAGTGATCAATCAGAATGGTGGATAAGTAACTGTAAGAGTTGTGGGTTTTTTTTAAGTCATAAGGTTGTGTAAGAACGGCTGTTGCAAGCATTTTCTCTGAGCTCTTTAGGGTAGTATTATCTCAGGGTTCTCCTAACGTTATCTGAATGTTATCTCAGGGTTCTCCTAACGTTATCTGAATGTTATCAGGACCCCCCCCCCCCTTAACCATAGTCTTATCTTACAAGGAAATGTTACAACATTAAGTATATTATTTATTTAATTTTTACAAGTTTATTCTTGTCCTTTTTGGCACATCCATGACACTGAATAAAACACTAAACATGAGTTTAGTGGAGTTCTATCAATTTGATTCATATTACAGTATATGGAGATGGAGCACATCTGGTAAATATTCAGTGTGTTTTAATGACAGTTTGGAACAGACGCTAGTATCATGTAGCTTTGTGAGTATGTGGGTGTTCTCTTCTGCTGAACAGACTCGGCTTGGCAGGAAAGAACAATGACTCTCTGAGAGGGCAAGAGGAAAAGCCCATGATGAGCCAAAATTCCCAACGACAACACACAGGAAAAGCAGACATGGGAGGAGGTGAGTGAAGCAGAATCAGGGGGAGGTGAATCAGAGGAGAGAGATGTTCAGACATGCAGAGGAGAGATGTTCAGACGTGCAGAGGAGAGAGATGTTCAGACGTGCAGTGGAGAGAGATGTTCAGACGTGCAGAGGAGAGAGATGTTCAGACGTGCAGAGGAGAGAGATGTTCAGACGTGCAGGCATTCTGCAGCTTTTTCAGAACTACTGAAATGCTCATCATTTAGAGGTGTATGGACTGCAAAAATTCTACAATCTTATTATAGTTTTACTTTTCTTGCATGCTGTGTTTCCAGAATTGGTCAGAGAAAGGGATGAGAGAAGGATGAAAATCTCTCTCTCCCTGCCTCTCCCTCTTTTTACCTTTCTCCCTACCTTTCTGTCACTTCTATACTGTATTTCCATCTCAGGTGTGTTGGTGTTTGTGTGTATTTTTTGTAAGCACACTTTTACATGAATATATGTGTGTGTCCTGGGGCTGCATTTTTGTTCCATTTGTCTAGTTGGTTTTGCAGGCGTATCTAATATCAAGGACCGCTGAGTAACACAGGGTTTAGGGAGGGGGGGCATCAGGGGCACTGTAGGAATGTGATAAGAGAAAAGAAAGACAGAAGCTCTGTGAATGAATAAACTATTAGTCACATGTTCTACACTGTGCCAAGAGGAAGAGGAGAATAAGAGCTTTGTCCATTTGAAAGCATCACAAGAAGCTGATGGGAATCAGTGCAAACTCACATCACCAAGCACATATTTATTCACTGATGATATTTACAGATGAAGGACACATACCTCATGTTTCAGGGGTCCTTTCAGTATTTTAACATACTCTACTTTCAGAGTAGTTCGTTCTCGTGACATTACTGACAGTGTTTACTTTTATTTCATTAATTCTGATTTTTAATGAAATGATAAAGTATAAAATGTATTTGAAAAATAGAATGTGAATTTGTATTAGTTTTCAAATGACAAAATGTTATGAATAACAAAATAAATAAATCTAATAGAAACTTTGGGTGTAGGTTCTGTAAACTTACTGCAGTTTGCACCCAAACCTCTATTTCTGTTTGATTGTAAGACATGGTTCCTGGTCTCTCCTCCTCTTACACGTGTCATGAACGTAAGGGTTCTCT
>JAOXYF010000003.1:24082207-24099639 GCA_028565775.1 Sternarchorhynchus goeldii
CTCTCTCTCTCTCTCTCTCTCTCTCTCTCTCTCACACACATACACACACACACACGCACGCGCGCACACAAACACACATCGATTTGTTGTCATTAATAACGGCCTTTTTCAGCGTGTTCTAAGCTTTGGAGTGCGCGACAGCGAAGCAACACAAAACGCCCCCGAGGACGTCAGAGCGCGAATCAAACTTTTGTTTATCCGTCACTAAATTCGTTCCATTTAAGAGCGCCTCGCAGGTATAATACTCTTCCCCCAGTTTGTGATCCGCCAGCTGAATGTCCGGGAAGAGGCCCTCAGTGTCAGGGACCCCTGCTCTTCCTTTGACAGCTGATCAAAAGGAAAATAGGTCACGCTTTTCAGACTTTCTGTCCCCTCATCCTTAATTTCAGTCTCTTTAAACAAAAGCAACATCTGCGCGACTTCCAAACAAAATAGCTGCCCAAAGCAAGGCCGCGCGCAAGCGTCATTCAGAAATCTGATACTTCTGAAGCTGTCAGAGGATATGGACCCTAATGAAATTTATTCGTACTGTCTTTGGACTTTGTGAAATTAGTTTCTAGAAACTACAACACCCAAAAACAATTAAAAGCAATGGTCTATTGGAATTGGAGTACGGTGACAGATACAGTAGATTAAACCCTTAGACAAAGTCAGTATTTTGCATTTATTAATGTATACAAAGAGAATTCACGTCACTTTTGAAGTTAGATGTATTTAAGGAATAAAAATGTGCTCGGAGGTTATGTGTATAGAAGTGCACAGGGCACATTTGAACATTATCATTACTACACACAGACACACACACACACACACACACACACACACACACACAGGAGGGAAGAACGGCCAAAAGCTTTTGAATAAAACTGACCTGAAAAAAATTGTATTAATTGAATTTAATCTGATTAATCTAATTCCACTACACAACCACAGCAAAATGTCCCATTGGTTGTGACAAACAGCATTCACTTCTTACTCGAGGCTGAAGAGTAATTAATTGATACATGTTTTTAAAACCTTAAAAACAGAGACAGTTCAATCTACCCCTGGATAACGTAGAACGAGTCACACTGGAGTAAGTAAGTGTAAGTAAGCAAATTACAGACTCTGAATTGATAACAGAATCAACAAGGGTTAGTGTCAGTCGCGCGGACCTTCAATTTCTGACGTTGCTTTCCAGATGTACAGATCCCAACCCTTCATGACAACGAAGAGAGGTTCGATTCAACAGCCTCAGATTGGGCAGAGCGCCAAAGAAGGGCGTTCTTTAAGACGCAGTACAGAATGTGGTTCGTCTGCTTGGATGTCCGTTAGGGCAAAAGCCCCGCCCTTTTCATCAGGGTAGGCTGCGCTGACAGTAAGCCCATCCTGGACATCCCCAGCTGCTTACACAGAACACGTAGGAGGAGGAGAGGACTCGGACATGGGGAAATTCAGCACTGGCCCGTCTGATAGAGATCGGTAATTTTTTTTATTTACTAAAAAAAAACCGAGAGGCCTTAGCAAAAACAAATAATCGGTAAAAACCATAACTGGCACAAAAAGCATTAAATAAATCAATGGACTGAATGAAGACTGCCTACAACGCCTATCGATGCCTGGCCAAGGATCTGGATGGTTACGCCATGAACCCGGAGATGACAATGGACAGCATTGGCAACGTGCATGGCGGAGTAAGCCATGAACAGGATCTGATGAACACTCACAGTCCCCATCACAGTCGGAACACAGGGGCTTCGCTGCGGATACATCAGGATCTGGCCGCGGCATCGTCGCGCTCAGCGATGGTGTCCAGTATGGCAACAATTCTTGACGGCGCCGGAGAGTACCGACCAGAATTGTCTCTGCCGCTCCATCACGCGATGAGTATGCCGTGCGACACATCCCCTCCCGGAATGGGAATGAGTGGAACCTACACCACGTTAACTCCACTTCAGCCTTTACCCCCAATTTCAACCGTTTCGGACAAATTCCACCATCCGCACCACCATCACCACCACCACCAGCGTCTCTCTGGAAACGTAAGCGGGAGTTTTACTCTGATGCGGGACGAGAGGGGCTTACCAGCTATGAACAACCTCTACAGCCCATACCATAAGGACATGTCTGGGATGAGTCAGAGCTTATCCCCGCTGGCCAGCAGTCCGCTCGGTAACGGCTTGGGCTCCATCCACAACACACAACAGAGCCTCCACAACTATGGCACACACGGGCACGACAAAATGTTGAGCTCTAACTTTGACGCCCACACTGCCATGCTGGCCAGAGGGGATCAGCACCTTTCACGAGGCCTCGGTGGCCACGCGACGGGCATGATGCCACATTTGAACGGCATGCACCACACTGGGCATCCGGGCCACCCTCAATCCCACGGGCCTGTGTTGGCTTCCAACCGGGACAGACCGCCCTCCTCCTCTGGCGCGCAAGGTAACAGCTCTGGGCAGCTTGAAGAAATCAACACCAAAGAAGTAGCGCAGCGGATCACGGCCGAACTGAAGAGATACAGCATCCCGCAAGCAATCTTCGCGCAGAGAGTTCTGTGTCGCTCGCAAGGCACGCTATCCGATCTGTTACGGAACCCCAAACCGTGGAGTAAACTTAAATCCGGTAGGGAGACGTTTCGGAGAATGTGGAAGTGGCTGCAGGAACCAGAGTTTCAAAGGATGTCGGCCCTTCGGCTTGCAGGTAAGACAAGGTATCTTCCTTTAAACAAATCTTCTAATATTACCGAACGTACGCGACCCGCTGTCGAGCGCAACGAACTCGGTGCAAAAGTGAGGTCTCGCTGTTCTATTCGAACGCGTGAAATTTGATTTCAATCATAAGACCGTTATTGGTCAATAATTACGATCAATACTGATGACAAGAGCAAATTAGCGTTTAATATCCAAAACATTTTTGATTGATTGGGCCAGCTCATTTGGGATATTTTAGGATTAAATAAATCATGTTAATTTTGAGACAAAGTTTGAGAAAAGCAAAGATTAAACAAATTTATCTTGCATGTATCTCTAGACTTCTATTCTAATGTATATATCACCTCTTGTGGTGTGTTTATTATTTCTTTCTTTAGTCTTAAGGATTTAAAACTAAAGGTTAATTGTATAAATAAACCCCAGTGCAAATTGTACGTGAAAGAGTTACAGTTAATAATTGTCTAGTCCATGAACCTTCATTGTTTACCGCCTATTTTCTTGCCTTCTTAAATATCAGAATAGCCAGAATAGAAGTGACAACGCCGAATGTTCGAGTGCCCCGCAGCGAGCGTGTTTATGTGTCTGGGAAAGAATTGTGTTCTTCATAAAGCATGCTATGAATAGGTTATAGTGTTGTTGATTGCAACGTCTGATATTCCTATCAAAGCGAGATGTGTGGACAACGGGACAAACGCACCTCCCTGTCCTCGCGACAAGGTTGCTGCCCCCTCTAGCGATGGACGGCGCATCTCCAGCGCTCACTTTCCTTTGTTCATCTGAAGAAAGACGAGGGGTCAAATCTTCTTGATCACTTTTTAGTACTGATTCAAAACGTTTTTCCGATATGTCAGTGTTTTCTTTAGGCACAATTCCCAAACTGCTTGGTCGAATTTGAACAGTGGACATCAGCAATACTCGTGATACACATCCGAGATTTTTCATGTCCAAGATAATGCTTCAGTTGCCAGTTATTTGTATTCATAGACCATGCTGAATGTGTGTGAGCAGTAGAATTGGTGAGTCAGTAATTTACGCATGGGTACGCCGTAACGCACCCATGCGCAAATATATTATTTGATACACTGACACGAATGCCCAGTGTGGGTACGTTGTATTACGTACACTAATATGTTTAAATAGAGGTACCACTAAGATACCAAAACACTGGGAAGTTTATCAACGCATACCGTCCTGCCAGCAATTAATGATTTGAATATGGGTTAACAACACATGTTCAATACATCCAGATAATTAAGTGGTCTTTGGATTGACGGACATAAAAGATCTATGTCGAGCTCGCTGTTGAAGAGCTGCCGTGTGTGAAAAAGTGCCTCTTCACAGAAAAAAGAACCTATGGCTTCGTCTCAACCATAAGCTTAAAAAATAGATATATTTGTAACAGGCAATAGGCACAACATTTTGTAGACTATACGCTTCGAAGAAGTGGCTTTATCGTTTCCCGCGCAGGATTTTTTTGACTTACAGATGGCGGTAAGGTCTGCGCCCGGGGCTTTGGGGGGAAGGTATTATGTGATCGGCGCGAGGCAAGGGAATTGAAAAGAAGAACAGAAGCTGCATCGGCTCAATGAATTATTGATAGAAATCTCTGCATGACCCGCAGCTCGTGCACAAAACGTCACCTTGTCTTGGGTTAACCAGGCAAAATGCGAAGCCGTGCGCGTGGCTATTTTTCTACCCTGTGCTGCATTAGGGTGTATTTTCTTAATAAGAGTAAAACGGAATAGGAAAAAAAAACCCGGCCGCGTGACAGGACATAACTCTGTGAAACAGCTTCTGACATTACCATAACCTCGTTGTGTTTCACATCTAGGCTCGTGTGTAATCATATTCAGCGATATAAACTTTGATTCAACATCATGTAAGCTATAACGACCGGGCTATAAATCCCGGGAAAAGCAGCAAGCTTTGCAGAAAGGCAGTTCTTTGGCGACAGCGGCTGCAGGTGCAATCTCGCCGCGTGATTTCACCAGAGAAAATGGTCCTGTCTTCGCGCTGTTAATGTACTCAAACCAAACGTGACATTTGACTCGGGCTTATTTCTCTCGCAGCTCAAGCAATCAGCGCGGACCGCTAGCTCCGGGTGCCACAGAGCCCAGCCCCCTGTCTTTCTTTGCGAAGCCCCATCATTGTCACTGTCCTCGGCTTGAGAGCAAACAGCTTTGACTAAATGATCGAAAGGGACAAGCAGTATTAGGCACTGAGATTGGTGAGATTGGAAATAGGCCCTGTGCTGCAGACCACAGCAGGTCAGGCTCGTGACCAAGTAAAGTTATCTAAATAAATACATCTACACGCACGCTGAACGTGCTTTCGGGGAGATATGCCTCTATTGCCCTTGTGATTACAATCCCATAGGTCTGACTGTTTTTCAGTTAAAACATGATATGATTACCGTGTGGTCAGATAGGCGTTACATAAAATTGAGATCAACAACAAAATTCCTATTGATCAGTCTGATTAATTTAGATATCACGTGTGTAGTCAGTTTCTACTCGAACGCTTGAAGCCTTTAGAAACTTTTAAACTGTAGGCGTTCCTAGCGGTATCTTAATTTACACGCGTGATGAAACAGTGAAGGCTAATTTGTGCTCGACAGTGAAAGAGTAATCACATCAGAGACTTCACACAGGCCTCTGTCCGTGTCAAGTAATGCGTTCAATCTAAAACAAAAATACACTGTGCTTTATTTTCGCTTTTGACTAACAGTATTGGCTAGTTATGTCACTTTCTCAAATAAATCTGAGTAGCTGAACGGCTGTGGATCGATGGGGGTAATCTCTTAAAGATTAAAAGGGCATTAATGCTGGCAACAATAACATAAACGTGTGGACACAGCAGGCATTGATTTGGAACCCGATCCGGACTTGTTCCAGTAAAGCTGACGATGGAACTTTATTCCCATCACCGACTGACTCCGCGCAAAAATCCCCCGTCGGTCTATTCTGAGACGGTTTCTGGCAGTCCCGCTATGACTGTTTAAATAGATGTTTAATCACCCGTGCTCTAATCACACCCCCCGCGATGGTGTGCCGCGTGCGGGTACAACAACAAGGAATAGCATGGCGGTAAAGGGATGACGAGGATGACCTTCACGTGCATACTGGGGCGCGAGTCTCTCTAACGGTTGAGTGCTGGTGCGCGCTCCTCATTCCCGCCTAACAGGATCTGAGAGGGACGGCCTCTAATGACTATAATGGATTTTCAGAGGCCTGGACAGCCCTTTTAGAGACGAGTTTCTCCTGATCAGGACAATAAGTGCATAGCACGGGACAATGGTACGGAATAATCCGGTTAAAAATGTGATTGCACAACAGTAACACCCTAGCTATCAGCGCAGTCTCAACTGGATGAGTGCTTCGTCAGTAATAAATGACTATGCGAGTCGTACGTGCACAGGCTGCAAACGTGGATTAAAGAGACTGACTTTAAGATATATTCAGTTTCCTGAAACTAGGCCTGCATGTCTCAGTGTATCATAGCAGTCTAGAGACACTGAAGAAAAAGAATCAGCTTGTAGCATTTGCTGATACAAACTAACTTACTTGCATGTAATAATCGAAGACAGAGCTAAATCTTATTTCAGACTCAGTTGTAAATTACTGCTGTCCAAATGCATATTGGATGTCCTAAACAACCATGCATGTAATGGTTAATTAGAATGGTTAATCGTCTTAGTTACGGGGTGAGTACAGCATTCACATCTACCTGTGTGTAATCTTTTGTATTTGTCAGTTGTACACGCACAATACTTCAAAACACTATTACACCTGCTAGTAATATTAATTATTATTATTATTATTGTTGTTGTTGTTGTTGTTATTATTATTCAATAACAGCTACTTTGACAGAGAGATGTATGGAGCTTTAATGGCCTGTTTTTTAGTGGGGTTTTATTTGCTACAGATGTGTGATATTGAATCAGTGTCTGTTCAAAAGTACTTCTGAATGGTTGTTCTACCACGTTGTTCAAATCTAACGCTAAGTGACACAGTTAGGTTACATCGTTGAATCTGGACCTTCTTGAACCTCAAGGCATCGGCTTGTGTTCTTTTTCTCTCTCGTTGTTTCGTTTTTGTCGATGATTCTCTGTTGAAAGCGGTTCACTGCCGGTGTACTGAAATGTCTTGTGATGTTGTGAAAGGAGAGGAGCAGGTGAAACTCACTGGGCTGGAGTGAAGATCAACGCCTTGGCCTCGCCGCAATGTAGCTGTCAGCAAACGGACAGGAGCGCACCAGCCAAAATGCATTTATCGATGTCTTTGTTTTTCATCCTGAGTGGGCGTCTGTAAGGTTTCGGCCATAAACGCCCGTGGACTCCCGTAAACACCCGTAAACATCGGTAAACACCCGTACTTCCTGCACCTCCACGGTAGCCTCTGCACTACCCGAGGTTTTCTGTGGGATTGAACCAACACAGTAAGAGACTAAACCATGTCTTACTTGGTGGCTATGGGTCCTCCTCAGTTATCGGTCTCCCTTGGAGACGCGCTGTATAAGTAACAACCCCATGATATAATAACATTCTGAGGAGTTGCTCAGGACAGTGATGATCTCCTTTCAGACCAGCCCACCTAACCAGGAAGTGCTCATACACACAGAGCTCTCTGAAAGTACCAGATTCCATCACATAACCTTATAAAGATTATATTATATGTTATTACATGACCTTTAACCTGTTTAATGTTTGTTTCCTATGTGGACATTACTATTGGTATTATCAAAGGTATTCATCTTACAGAATATTAAGATTTGACCTGATTAATATTCAGTATCTCACTGATTAATATTCAGAACACAAGGCTGTACCAGACATTTTTTAGTACAGGGGCTCCAGTGTCTGTTACTGGGGCTTCAGCAGTTGCTGCACCTCTCCACAACCCAGTCAGTAAAGTCTGCAACTAGCAAGTGAGTTTTGAATCCTTCAGCAGTAAAATTAATAAGCACCAGCAGCCCAGCATGAACCACTGCACCACAGACCAGCACAGACCACCAGAGACCAGCACACACCAGCACAGACGGTCTACGTCTGCAGTCCTGAACAGAGTCGACTGCACTGTTAAAGGAATGAGTGCAGAGTCCATCTGGCGCGGTGCTTCACAGAACAGGCCTTTCGGCTGTCCACTCAAAGTGCAACCTTTGAAACATGAATCACTTTTGCATCTTTGTTGGTGAGGCGAGACGTGTTTTCACTCAGGAAAAATCAGCTTGTTTGTTTGCTTACCTTTTCAACTTTTAGACTGATAGAGGCTTTGTCAGGTTGTCATATGACATTCTCATGGAACAAATGAATATGTAGAAGACCAGATGTGGTTCTTCTGCTGGTGGTTTTTAGAATACACAGGTTTTAGTATAGCAGCCAAACATCCAAGAGCTGGTGTTAGTCTCTGATGTTCATGGTGTTCATGGTGCATGAACATGATTAACTAACTCATAACTAAGTATGTCTAGAGTTGTTATTTGTAAAGGCTCCTGTCTTATATACCGGCTTCATAGAAGATTATATCCTCATCAGCTGCATTATTACATCACAAAGTCAATGAGCTTGATGTTTGGCCGTATCTATGGTGATAACTCTGTCTGCAAACAAACCTTTGAACTGCTGATGTCATCAGTGGTTATCCAGATGTACCAGAGTGTCATCATTCGGGCCAGACTTTCACACTCTGCTTTCTGTCAGATTCGAAAGAAATCTTTGAGTGTCAGTGTGCCTCCGTCTCCTTTGGTCTCTTCCTCAGTCCTTTGGAAAGATCAGGTGATATTCACTCTGCTGCCAAAGCATATATGATATCAGAGGTTGATGGCAGAAGCAACGTGATACAGTACTGAACTCTCTCTCCTACAAAAAAGGGAGAGTGAGATTCATGGAGGGCCGTTTCCATGCTGTACTCTGTCTATCAGCCTCCTCTGCTCTCTGTGTGTTTGCCCATTCCTACTCCCCTCTGTGTGTTTGCCCATTCCTACTCCCCTCTGTGTGTTTGCCCCTTCCTACTCCCCTCTGTGTGTTTGCCCCTTCCTACCCCCCTCTGTGTGTTTGCCCCTTCCTACTCCCCTCCCCCGCTTGTCGCGTTCTCCTTCTTTTCTTGTCTTTCTCTTCTCTTTTGATCTATTTATTTCACTATTTCTCTCTCTCTCCCTCCCTCTCTCTCTCTCTCTGTCTTTCTCTCCCTCTCTCTCTCTCTCTGTCTTTCTCTCCCTCTCTCTCTCTCTCTCTCTCTCCCGTTCTCATCTCACTCTCCCTTTCTGTCTGTCCCAAGCGCCTGAGCTACACATTAAGGCCATTCGTATATGCAGAGTGACACAGCTAAGTGCAGTGCTGTAATATAATGCATTTACCAAGAACTTTTACTCCCAGTCTAACGCAAACAAGCAAACACACACACATCTGCATGCACACACATGCACACACACATCTGCATGAACATATACACACACACACACACACACAAAGACACAGTGCCTTAAGAGCAGCTGTCCTGAGTAGGTGACCATGTTGTTAACCCTAACCAACAGCTTTCTATTGACAGTCTGAGAGTAAAACTATGTGTGTGTATTTGGGTGCAAATACGTACTGAACTATGTTCCTGTAGATTTGTGTGAGGGAATGGATGTGTGTGTGAGTGTGAGTGTGCATGTGAGAGTGAGTGTGCATGTGAGAGTGAGTGTGAGTGTGCATGTGAGAGTGAGTGTGAGAGTGAGTGTGAGTGTGCATGTGAGAGTGAGTGAGCGTGTGAGTGTGCATGTGAGAGTGTGAGAGTGAGTGTGAGTGTGCATGTGAGAGTGAGTTTGAGTGAGCATGTGAGTGAGTGTCAGTGCACGTGAGTGTGAGTGTGAATGTGCTCTCACATGTATATATGTGACTATCCATGTGCGTGTCTTTTTGTGTATGTGTCTGTGTGTGTACACATGCATGTGTGTATGTGAGCTTATCCATGCATGCATGTGTGTGTACGTTTGTGTCTGTGTTATGATATCCATGTGTGTCTGTGAGTGTGTTTACACATACATGTATGTGAGCATATCCATATGTGTCTGTGTGTGAATGTGTCCACATGAGTGTGTGTGTGTACATCTGTGTGTGTGTTTGTGTGTCTGCCTCTGATCTGTTATGTAGAGGTTTCACTCAACAAAAGGAAACATCTTTGCTGCTCATGTTTTGTGGTGAAATATTGATCTACCCCCATCCCACCCAACATGATCACTCTCTCTCTCTCTCTCTCTCTCTCTCTCTCTCTCTCTCTCTCTCTCTCTCTGTGTCTCACACACACACACACACACACCTTTCCCAGCGCTAACGGCTGTTGTATCACAGTCAAACTCCCAAGCTACTGCAATCAGAATCCAATCAAATGAAAAGACAGGATTACAGTGACTGACTGCAGGGATAATTCTGCACACTCACGCATGTCATCTCCGTTACAGTGAGTAGAGCGTGAGTAGAGCGTGAGCAGTGGCTTCTGTGTTACGCCCATGTCGCAGGTGCTTCCACTGATTCATTCACGTTTAGAATTTGGGAGGGGGGGTGTTGTTCAGTCTGAGTATAAGACAGGGCAACTTTCTTTTGTAAAGCACATTTAACGTGACAAAGAAAATTCCAAAGCTCTTTTTGACAGTCTGATGCCAGTTAGAAATACTAAGGCAGACCTCTGTGTCTGTCTCTGAGTTTGTGTCTGTCTCTGAGTTTGTGTCTGTCTCTGTGTCTGTCTCTGAGTTTGTGTCTGTCTCTGAGTTTGTGTCTGTCTCTGTGTCTGTCTCTGAGTTTGTGTCTGTCTCTGTATTTGTGTCTGTCTCTGTGTCTATCTCTGTGTTTGTGTCTGTCTCTGTGGTTGTGTCTGTCTCTGCATTTGTATCTGTGTCTGTCTCTGTGTTTGTGTCTGTGTTTGTGTCTATCTCTTTGTTTGTGTCTGTCTCTGTGTCTGTCTCTGTGTTTGTGTCTGTCTCTGTGTCTGCTCCATCTTTTTCCCGTCTCTCCATCACAAACATTACAGGAGCCCACAGCAAACAAATGTAAACGGAGCCATGCTTCCTCACTGTGCCAGTCAGACTGTTCCTCCATGTATAATTCAGTGCTATAACTACCTTGCTAAAGAGTCCTGCGCCTCTAGCCAGCACACACTTCCTGTCAGGAGGACTATATCAGTAACACCACCCTAGCCAGCGTAGAAACATTAGCGTGTCTTTCTCTGTGGCATAAAAGCTTATGTAGGTTATCACATATGGAACAGGCTAGCTAGCATAACTCTGTTATGAGTGGAAATCATGTGGGAATGGCAGTTAACCTTGGAAAAAAACGGTATTCCCATAAATGGAAAAAAATAATTAAAGAAAGTTTAATAAGTTGGTGTTGGTTACCAAAGAATATCATGTAAATGGTGAAGTGTGGAGTAAAATTATGGAACATGGGGTGTAATATACTCTAAACTAGTGAAGTGAAGTCTGTTATTAGGGAATTTCTTGAATAATTATATTACAAAGTCAGAGAATTGAATATTTATCTGTGTCTACGTCATATGCAGCGGTGGTTTTAGTTTCTGGTAATATCTGCTGGAAGTGTAATTTTTATATTTTGTAAACGCGGTCGTATTGTGTTGCTTTAACTGTAGCGCGTATCTGTTATTGGAGTATTGATTGCTGTGCTCTGCGTTGTTATGGGATGTAAATAGATTGTGAAATTAAACGCATGATGCTTTAGGCCTGTTATTAATTACTCAAGTCAAACTGACAAAAAAATGAATTATTCTCACCTCTTTAAGCCTATAGGGCAACGTGGGACGCAAACTAATAGCGGTTAGGAATATTGCATAATCGACTCCAAAAGCTCGTACGCCGCGTGAATGTCTTCCGTGCCCAGATCTCTGGCCGCGTCTCTCTACGAGTCGCTGTTGACGCATAACATTGATTTACATTTGCCAAACGAGAAAGGTAAACCGGGACCGGGAGAGGAGCGCTTACTCATTTGGTGAAAGGCCAAGGAAACCTACTGCATCGATCGGATTGATTTAACCTTACCCTTTTAGAAAACCCCAAAGTTGACACCCCTTCCCACCGTGAAAATGGTAAATCCCTCTAAATAATATAATTGCTTTTTGATCGTACTGTAAAGAGACCTATAAGGACCAGCAGTGATTGAATCGCTGTTGCGTGGACGGCCTTCGGCGGGTGGGGGGTGATTGCGTGCGCGTGCAGGTTTTGGTGTGGTCACGAGCAGAGGCCCTGCTTTCCGCTCACGGTAAGCAGAATTCCAAATGATGACAGAAATAGCACTGCAATAACTAGGCGCGCGAATTTTTGTTCCGGCAAAGAAGGCAACATCTGGGTATTTAGTGCGTCAATATAAGGCAAGTCTACGCTTTTCAACGATAGTAAACACTGAACATTCGTTTTATTAGTTTAATGTACAGCACGCCATCTGAAGCCTCTGTCCGCGTAATAGAAAACCTATAAAAAATAATAACATATAACAAATACTTTTTGTTACTGCAAGATCTAAATGTTTTATTTTAATCTTAAAACAGCATGAAATGTTTGTTGTGTTGTTGTATACGTAATTTGCCTCATGCTCAGTGATAATGAAAGAATCATATTGACCGCGCGCGCACAATGGCTGTGACTGGGGCGCGAGCCACTAGTCCCCCTATATTGTGTCGTTTCAGTACTTTGACGGTGCAGGCACAAACACATTCGTGCCTCCCGCAATCACAAGGTGATTGTCACATAAAAAAAAGGATTTTAGTTTTAGAGCAATGACTCACGCGACCATCAAAAAGCAATAAGAGAAACCATTGTTATCTGATTCTTCTCTCTGCTGAGATAATTACCATCGTTTGGTGTGGTTGGAAGAGAACAAGCTCATTTGGGTTTATCTACTGCAATTAAAGCCTTAATACTAGTGCAAAAGCATAAGCGTGCATCAGACCTTCGCGGTGCATAAAACTTATCTAAAATAGTTTGCATTCATTTTCATTTCTGCAGCCTAATTTTGAAGGAGGGATTAATCAGCCTAAGGATCGACACTAAATAACCAACATCAACTATATAAACCCCTTAATGTGCATAGAGCCTGGTATTTGCAGTGTTTTGTTACAGCAAAGTGCACCTTCAGACACACTACAGGATGTAAATGATCACAAATGAGTCTGTTAAGAAAATGAACGTCTGTAATGGATGCCTCGAGCAGAATGGCGCGAGACACTCATATTACACGGATACAACGATGCCGCTAAAATAAGACTGTTAAGTTGTAGGTGAATATTGCCATCTACTGGCTAAAGTCAGTATCGGCATTTCTCACAACAGCATTAGCGCAAGATTGCCAACAAAAGCTGTTTATATATTATTTCTTTTTTTCCTTTCCAGTAAACTCACGTTACCCTCATATAGTGGACTCTGAGGAGGGATATTCCTGAGGCCAAATATAGACAAATATCATGCATTGACAAGTTTAGATAGACAGACAGCCCTCGTTTCATAGAATTATCTCATCTGACTCAGGATGTATCTTGAACGATTCGACCCTAAGTCCGTCAGTGTGGTCATGTGCGTGGTCTGATTATCTTCACTTCCTGATAATTTCAAGTGGGTTCAGCAAGATATAAGTATCATTCAGTAGCCTGTTTACTTATTTTAAAATACAATATACTGCTTATTACTTAAAACCATAAGCGACAGAAAAATCATAAAAAAACATTCAAATGGAGCGTAAAAAGTAATATAAGGTCCTCCAATTTAGTCTGTGAGAGAAAAAAACGTAAAATTTTGTGATGAATTACTTTTCTAATTGGTGTGAGCCATTTTAGTATAACATGAACTCTGACCTGATTCAGCACCTCGGACAGCGGCCTAGATGTATATCCTTCTGTACTCAATGGTTTATATGCCTTTGCTTTGAGCATGAATTATACATACTGAATGCAGACGTATTGGTGTGCATTTCTGTCTATCAAATATTTAGTTGAACAGCACTATGTGAGGAGGATGTTGGGCAGTTTTGTGGAGCTCGATGGATCTTATTTAAGCATCTCTGTTAGCTGAAGCAGTCTCTTTAGCTGAAGCAGTCTCTGTTAGCTGAAGCAGTCTCTTTAGCTGAAAGAGTCTCTTTTTCTAGTCTGTAGCGTGTTTTACATGCTGATTTAAGTCGTGGCACGTTGCCCTTTTATAGTCTGGTAAATTAAATGAAAAGCCGTTTGAGTGTCTGCCGAGGAAGGATACAGACGAAGCCAACAAACACCAATACACAAAGATACAAAACATCCCTCCAGGATCAGGCACACGTGTTTATTTGCACCCGCTCTTGGAAGCTTCCTCTTACACAATAGTTTTGTACTCAATTGCGTACTTAACCTGATTTATATTGATCGTGCCCGGTCTCAGTTGTGCATACTTAATTCAGAGAAGTAATCAAATCAAACCTTAAACAGTGTGTGTGTGTGTTTATGTGTGTGTTTGTGTGCATGCATGTGCATTTGGGTATGTGTATGCATGAGTGTGTGTGTGTGTGTGCCCTACAGCAACACAGTTCACACTCTGTCCTTCTGCTGTTAAGTTCAGGATACGAATGTCAGCAAGTCTGTGTTTTCATGCTGTGTTTTTGTTTATGAGAACACAGTTTTAACATTACGGTTTAATTATTTATAACCGAATATACAACTTTTAAACATTTTGATTCATCACTTTACCCTTTAAAAGGTAGCCAATCTATAATAAAGCTCAATGATTGATTTTAACTCTAAGAAAAGAAGTGAATGAGTTCAGTTCAGACTGGTGAGTCTCTGCTCACACACACCTGATTCACTTCATCAGTTTATTACCAGGTTTAGTGTTGAGGGAGGGAGACCAAACTCTGGACCTGTGTTTGTATTTGTGATGTCCATGTCAGTGCTATGAGCTCCTCCTTAAAAGGCTGTTTCAGTGCTTATGAGACAAATTTATAAAACCCTGTAAGACTGAAATAAATCCTCCACAACACCAGTGAGATGCAGTATCCATGCACACATCTAGGCAGTGATATCGGTTAAAGCGAATCTTCACCTGAAGTCCTACTCTTGTCAACATCGACATCGATCCACACGCCTGGCTAATGCCAGCAGCAAACAACTTAGGGTTTCAGTCCAAAACTGAGCACAGTGTCACTGGGAATGCAGACACCATTAGAACTTATCTGCCATCCCAGCTCGCCCTCATGGTTGCTGGGATTGAGCTTTAAAAATACTGCTCTCATCTTTCTTTTGTCCTGACGGAAAGAGCTGGGTAAGTGTCTAGATCACATTGCATTGTGGGCAGTTTACGGGAAAAGGCAGACGTGTTCAGTATGGTTGTTGGAAAAAGGAATAAAAGAAAATAGATTCCTTGAAAACAAGAAAGGAAACTAAAAATTAAAAGGACAAAACCAGCGCGAGCCCAGAGGCCCTGCAGACTCCCCTGTGTGTGCAGGTAACGCACGGTGCTAGTAACACCAAGGTTGTGGGTTTGAGTCCCAACATGTGTGCCATCATGCAGATAAATATATAAGTTGCTCTGGATAAGAGTGTTGGCCATAATGATATAAATTAGTCTCATTATTAAAATACATGTCATAGTCTGTTGGCAGATGCTCAGGTACACAGAAAAGGACCCCCCTCTCCGTTTCCACTTGAGCAAACGACTGCATCCTCTCTGTGTGTGGTGGATGGTCCAGACTCAACTTCCAGTGCAATGACTTCATCGCCTTCCACGTCTGGAAGCGGCGCTGTGAAGTCGGAAGCGTCTGGTCTCTTGAGAGGAGTGGGATCGTTCTGCTCAGCCCGCAGAGCGAAGCGGTGGCAGCAGCGTCAGAGTCGTAGGGCGGCTTCCAGAGCACCCATAAATACACGAGTTGCTCGGGAGAAGGGTGCACACCAAACGTTGTAAATGTCAGCCGCTCTTTCTTGAAATGGAACATCTCAACTTCTCCAACACAAACACGCTGCCTGCGGTCACGTAAACACAGTGCGTAGGCAAAGTTGTGATCGTCCTCAGTTTTCACTGATGTTCTTCTTTGTTTTGGCCTCTCCGCGGCCTTGTCTGGTAACGGCCGGGTGCTTGTGTGTTGAAGGCTCTTTAGCTGCTCACGCCTCCGACAGCTAAAAATACCCTGAACCTTCTCCTCACGCCACCTGGGCTCGTCTGGAGAATCTTAGTAGCCACAGAGGCAATTATTGCAAGGACACTGCAGTACTTCTCCAAAGTCTAGAACGTTTCCAGGGGAAAACATTGATCTGAGAGAAGTGGAGAGGGATGTGCTGTTCCTATGATACATGGAGTGTAGAAGGATGTGCTTTTCCTGTGATACATGGAGTGGAGAAGGATGTGCTGTTCCTGTGATACATGGAGTGGAGAAGGATGTGCTGTTCCTCTGATACATGGTTTAATGGGAAATAAAACTAAGTATTAGATCTGATAACTCCACTTATGTTCCTGGAGAGCAATGTGCATTGATATCATGTGTATGTTCATGTTTGCCTTAGGAAGTTCAGCTGCAACTATATTAATTATCATTGTATATTAATTATCATTCTATATTAATTATCATTCTATATTAATTATCATTCTTTTCTTTTATTCTGTTTGTCTCTCATTCAAAAGCATGCAAAAGAAAAGAGCAAGACTCAAGCAAGGAGAGGAGCACCACACCAAAGAAATCCCGCCTTGTTTTCACTGACCTCCAGCGGCGAACGCTACTGGCCATCTTCAAAGAGAACAAACGTCCGTCCAAAGAGATGCAGCTGACTATCTCCCAGCAGCTCGGTCTGGAGCTGAGCACTGTTAGCAACTTCTTCATGAACGCGCGCAGACGTAGTCTGGACAAATGGATGGACGAGGGAAGCCCTGGGGGGGGGTCGTCCACCTCCAGCACTTGTACCAAAGCCTGAATCCGGAAAGAGTGGTGGGGCATGGGAGGGTAAAAGAACGTGGGGTAAAACAGTGATGGGGTGAGCAAGGGGGCAGCACAGAGAAGGAGCGTGGCGTGGGGGTGGAGCTGAAGCACGGCATGGGGCGGGGCAGGGGCGGGGCCGGAGCCTGGGGTGATACATTCAGGCTCAAGCACCAGGGAAGGGGTGGGCCAGTCAAACACCAGTGTTTTCAAAAGATGAAGAAGTAAACAACAACATCAACAACAACTTTTTTTGGGTGGAATTGAAAGGAGAGGGGCTGCTTACTGGCAAAGCGTAGCAAAAATAATCACTAGTTTTCATATTCAAAGAGTGATAGAGAGAGGAGGAGTGAGAGAGTGAGAGAGGGCCATTCACACATCCCCAACCCCACTCCCCAGCATTTATTTGTCCAAACTCTGTTCACGTTATTCCATCTCGACCATCTCCACACTTACAAAGGACATCCCAAGAGCATCCCAAGAGCATCCCGAAATGAGTTCACTAGTTATTCCAGGGAGCATTTTCCAGCATGAATACACAAGGGTTCAGGGCGTGTAATGAACATCTCACTTATTGATACTGAGAGCAAAATTTCATCCATTTCTGTTTCCTGTATTCTTCACAATCACAAAGCGTTCAGGTCACCCATCAGATTCAAAAGAAACCCAATTCACCATAAACTCCAAACAGTGCTTTAGTTATGCTAAATCTGCGCTAGTGAGGTCTCTTGGATATCTGAACAGTTATCTGCTGATATCTGAACAGTTATCTGCTGATATCTGAACAGTTATCTGCTGATATCTGAACAGTTATCTGCTGATATCTGAAC
>JAOXYF010000003.1:24109512-24124478 GCA_028565775.1 Sternarchorhynchus goeldii
TTTAAACGTTTTTAAGGGTTTAAACGTTTTTAAGTGTATAAACTTTTTTAAGGGTTTAAACGTTTTTAAGGGTTTAAACGTTTTTAAGTGTATAAACTTTTTTAAGGCTTTAAACGTTTTTAAGGGTTTAAACGTTTTTAAGTGTATAAACTTTTTTAAGGGTTTAAACGTTTTTAAGGGTTTAAACGTTTTTAAGGGTTTAAACGTTTTTAAGTGTATAAACGTTTTTAAGTGTATAAACGTTTTAATGGGTTTTTTTATGTGCTTACTTTTTTTTTTACGTAAAACTATGTACTTATAAGATGTCAGATGGCAAAATAAGACAATCTAGGTGGCTGAGATTTTACATAAAGAATTTTTTATTACATTTTTCTTTTATCACTACTTCAGGACAGTCAGAACATCAGTTGCTATGGCTCAGATCAGGTGGGCTTCCATGTTTCCAGGAGAAACTACCGGCATCACAGAGTGGAAACAACACCGGCCCCGTTGCTATGGAAATGCTGAAACACTAACAACCCATTGGTTTTACTTTTATTTCTTAAGAAAGCTGATAACATTTCTGCATTGAAACATTCCAGACAAATATGATACGTCTATGTCTGTGTATGATACGTCTATGTCTGTGTATGATACGTCTATGTCTGTGTATGATACGTCTATGTCTGTGTAGTCACCACTGAGAAAAGTACAGGATGGTTTTGAGTTCTTTCAGATGCATAAAACACACCACAGATTTACCAAAATAAATGAAACTGATACAGAACCAAGGACAGCTCTCTCTCTCTCTCTCTCTCTCTCTCTCTCTAAACTGATACACTAGAGTTCGCCGCCTCCTGCGCCCGGAGCCGCCGGCGGCCTCCGACCCCACTCGTGTGCCACGGCAAGCAGAATTGTGCATAGGTTAAGCTCCTGTAGTCTGTAGCTGTGGTGTGATATGTTTGGGCCAGGTATCAGGATGCTACCACAGTTGAGGGTTCTCCAGCTTGAGGAAGCCTGGGTCCTTGCGCAGCTCCCAGTAAGTGCCGTTCGACACCCACCTCTCTCTCTCGTTCACGTCCACAACTTTCCTGGGAACGGGAAAGCAAGCGGGTCGAAAAAGTGAAAGGTTAACGGAATGCAGCAGAAGCGTTGCAAAGTCCCTTGTGGTACAAGGCTAAAGAACATGGGAATGAAGGCTGTGGTCTAAACCGGTCCTTCTCAACCCAGCTCCAGGGACCTATGGCCAGTCCACAAAAACGTAGACTGGCTGATGGGCCCCAAGGATTGGATCTATAAATGCTACTTACATCTTAGTATATAGTATCTGTAGATTCACAAACAACTACATAATAATGTATAACAACAACTCTAAAAACAGCTTACACTTACGTATTGTTATAGTTATATATATTATCATAGTATACACTAATGTCACTGTAATATTAATATCATTGTAATGTTTGGTTTGTTATACCTTTGCAGCGTCACTTCAGAGAATATCCTTTCAGGACAACACACTTAAAGAGTAGGTCTAATTACAGCAGGTAGGGTGGCGGTCTCCTGTGAATATTCCCTTTAGACCACCATTAGCCTAAATCTGTGTCCAGAAAACCAGCTCACACCATAACAGCCAGACGAGAAGATAAAGACACTCACTTGAAGAAGCGCGGTTGGTGTTTGATGCTGCTCTCCTCGAACCATTTCCTTCTCGCCCGCTGCAGGTCCTCGATCCTCTGCTTCTCAGCTGCCGCTAACTCCAGCTTTCCCTCCTCCAGATACCTGCAGTTTGGTATTAAAGCAAAATTAAGAAAACTGTCATCTTAAAAAAAAAAAAAAACCTCCTTATACAGGTGAAGGGTGAAATTAACCAGACGTATAAATGGAGCTGGAAAGCTGAGTAGTAGACGCTGTGATGCGTGTGTCTTCCAGTAGGTGGCAGGAGTACGATGGCTGCTCTGGGAGTAGAATGTAGCTCTGACTGCAGAATGAATGAGTCATATGAACCTTTGTGGGTGTGCACCTGTGTGTGTATGTGTTGGTGTGTGTGTTTGTGTGTGTACTTGTTTATATTTAGTGCATGGTTCAGTCAGAATCAGGTTCTGTGTGTGTGTGCTTGTGTGTGTGTGTGCTTGTATGCACGAGTGTATTAGTGCATGGTTCAGTCAGAAAAATAATTAAAGAGACAATATTAAGTTGATATTCTATAGTATCGTTCACAAATGTAAGGACACTGGGGAAGAGGAAAACTAGGAAGAATAATGGGAGTAAAGAGGAAGGTTTTCAGTTCATTTTTAAAGTAAAAGCAGAGTTAAGAAGAGATTTGTGGCAAAGAGTTCCAGGGTTTCCAAGGTTTCAGAGCAGCAGCACTGAAAGATCTGTGAGTGGAGCTGGTGGCAGGGCAAGAAGATCAGAGCCAGAGGATAAATGAATGACGCAGGTAGGAGCAAGACCAAGAGGAGCTTTGAAAGTCAGAAGAAGGATTTTGCATTTTATCCGGGAGATAACAGGGGTGTGATGGTGTGTGTGGTATGTTTGGTAGATGGATGAGGCCTAGCTGCTGAGTTTTGGGAAACGCTTGATCTGTTTAGCAGGAAAGCAGTATATATATATAAAAAAGACACAGTAATCAGTGAAGGCATTTATCAACATTCTTGCATGGTTAATACTGAGCATAGGGTGAAGGTCTAATGAAAAGTGAAGAGTCATATCCTGACTCTTCATATCCTGAGCCGACCCACTGGTCACAGAGAGAGGGACGATACATTACAAAAGGCCCAGCAGTAGAAATGCACGAGGATTTCAGTCGAGCGGTTGGAGCAAGGTCAAGCTGAACACGAATGGGAAGATGACTTAGTAATGGTGACACAGACAGCAGAAGAAACAACAGTGGGGAAAAACAGAGACAACTTTCAGGATTTTGTGGGAAATTAGCCAGGAAAAAGAGAAGTGCTTGTAAATGTTCTTTACTTTAGCATGAAACAGTCCCAAAATGCTTAACACTGAGCAGGAAAACAGGCAGAGGATGTAAAGGCAGGTTGAAGATGTTTATATATGATCTTAATAGAGAGTTTGGGGCCTATGTCTGCCACTGTTTATGCTGTTAGAATAGTATGAACAGGCATTTAGAGACATCCTTGTACTTGGAGACTAGCTCAGAGAAAAGTAATAAAATGAACAGTAAGACCTTTTTTCTTGTACAATCAAGTCTTGTGACTCGTAACTTTGGTTGTTAAACCTCTGAGCTCTGAGGTGAACCATGGAAAGCAGTGAACAGCAGGGACTATAAAGTGTTCAGTAAGTGTGTGTGTGTGTGTGTATGTACCTCTGATCTGGTCTAAAGCGAGCATCTGTGGGTGGGAGCAGCTCGCTCATCTCAGGACAAAGCTCATTCAGTTCAATAGCGAACCTGGTGAAGCCATAGTACAGCTCATAGTCTGTAGGCATGGACCCTGCAAACACACGGTCACACACAACACACAGAGCAAACCGAACAACACCTGTGAATTACAAGACTACGTTGAAAACATTATTCAAACACCAATGTAACCAATGCTTGATGCTGTTTTTATTGGTCATACCATACTGTTGGTGTTAAAATGTTTACTTCTATTTTGAAGCAGTGCATTTAATTCAGAAGCAGCTCCTCCTTCAAGCACGGGGAGGGGAGGGGTACCTGGTCTCCAGATGCACTTAGCAGAGGGCGGGACTCCACAGTAAAGACCTTCGTGCCATTTCCCGAACAGCCGATGAACCACCTTCCCTTCTTGGTCCATCACAAAGCCTTGCACCTCATTCACATTTGAGCTCCAGTAGTTACACTGAGTTACACACACACACACACACACACCCGCAAATATTGCAGTGAAAGAATTAAAAGAAAGAAGAACAGGATAACAAAGAGAGTGAGAGAGAGTTGGGTGGTATGTGTGTGAATGTGTGACTGGTTTTGATACCTTGATGAAGGTGAGTTTGCACATGCAGGCACTGCCCTTAGTGTTCCTGATCGTAATCTCTCCATAGTGTTCAATCCACCTCCTCCCACTCAGAATGTTGTGTACACACGTGGTTACCTTATTCCACTCGTAGTGGTCGCCATAACTACAGACATACAACACACACTAATCTTAGGTGAGCTGAGAAAAGATTATCAAACACTATGGTGAACAAGTTTAGCCATGCCACTGATGATAAAATGTATCTCATTTATTTAAACTGGCCAGTACACAAATATTTGGTTTAACACAACATCTGCTTAAATATTTGGTTTAACACAACATTCAGTTTAATACATTATTTGGTTAAAAATTTGGTTTAACAATATTCTAGATAATTCTGTACCTGGGCAGCATAACATTCACTGTGCCAATGGGAAGAATCTCCATGGACTTTCCCCAGAACTTATTCTTCCATCTGACATCTTACACACAAACACGAAATAAATACATTGGTGTAAATTAACTGAACCAGACACTCATCTTAAGCCAAAGGAAACAGCATGGCTGGCAGACTCTACAGTGGGGTTTAAAGTCAAATTCAACATTACTGTCAGAGAGAAGCAGGACATGTGTGTGGACTGTGAAAAAAACGACCATCAGAACAGCAGCTCCTGTTAAAGGCCCAGTAAAATGTCCTGTCTCACCTTGCCAGAAGGTGAAGTTCTTGGACTCACAGTGGCAGGCAGAAACTGGGGGATGGTGGCTCACCTGGGCACAAGCAGAAACACACATGACTAAGGAGTCTTAAAATATCAATTATATATAATTATATATAATTTAGGATATGAAAATGTAATTATCTTTGGCAGTATTTTTCAGTAGATGTAAAAAAAAAATATTGTTTAGCTTGGCTATGCAGTTGAAATGGCCGACCACAAGGGGGAGATGTAACTTATCA
Source organism: Sternarchorhynchus goeldii (assembly GCA_028565775.1). Lineage (NCBI taxonomy): Eukaryota > Metazoa > Chordata > Actinopteri > Gymnotiformes > Apteronotidae > Sternarchorhynchus > Sternarchorhynchus goeldii. The sequence continues at coordinate 24,114,388 of JAOXYF010000003.1, forward strand.
TCCTATAATGAATAACCTCCGTCACCCCTCGTCTTGCTTTTTTCCACATCCATTCCCTCTTAACAGGAACATGACATAAAACAGGGGACTTGAAAAGGCAAAATAATACAACACGGGGACGTCTGGATTACAAACTGACAGACAAAACTGAAACTCAATGCAAGCTATGCAAGATGAGGCACCTTGCTCGGTTACCATGGTAACACAGTCAGCTTCTCTGAACTCTTAACCATCATAATAACCAATGGCAGAGATGTACAAAATGTACAGTCCCTATATAAACCGAACAGATTTTAGAGTTGGCTACAGTCAAAATGTACAGTCCCTATATAAACCAAACTGGTTTTAGGGTTGGCTACAGTCAAAATGTACAGTCCCTATATAAACCGAACAGGTTTTAGGGTTGGCTACAGTCAAAATGTACAGTCCCTATATAAACTGAAAAGGTTTTAGGGTTGGCTACAGTCAAAATGCACAGTCCCTATATAAACCGAACAGGTTTTAGGGTTGGCTACAGTCAAAATGTACAGTCCCTATATAAACCGAACAGATTTTAGGGTTGGCTACAGTCCAAATGTACAGTCCCTATATAAACTGAACAGGTTTTAGGGTTGGCTACAGTCCAAATGTACAGTCCCTATATAAACTGAACAGGTTTTAGGGTTGGCTACAGTCAAAATGTACAGTCCCTATATAAACTGAACAGGTTTTAGGGTTGGCTACAGTCAAGCTTCTCATTAAAAACTGCTGATAAAAACAACTAATTACACAAGTTTCCCAGTCACTGATGCACAACTGACCACACAAGACCACAAATGATGTTAAGAAAAAGCTTACTCAAGTAAACAGCATGAAAACCTTTACACTCTTTTTCTTTACCCAAATTTACAAATGTTACTGGATAAGGCATGCGTTTGAAAATGCAATCATACAGATTTGTAGAATTATTGTGATTGTAATCACAATAAACTGTATGGAATTGTTATATATTTAATGAGGGTGTAATCATATTACACAGTATAAAGGGTGACAAAACTCCCTTTTTAAGGGAATTTAAGGGGCCAATCAGACAAACCTCTTTCACATACCTACACACACACACACACGCGCACGCACACACACACACACACACACACACACACACACACACACACGCACACCTATGTGCAGAAAGAACTCTGCTGACAAAGACCTTTATACAACCACACAGAGGAGATTCTCTGCCAGAGGACAAGCGCTATTTTATGGCTTTACAAAAATGTATGAGGTTACACACGCACGCGCACACGCACACACACACACGCAGAAACACAAATACATAAACACGAAACCCCCACACAGGGTGATGTGTAACAAGAGTAGCACCGAGCCAGGGGATCAGTGAAGGACACTGGCACAAACCACCTACTCGTTCTCACTCACATTTAATGCACACTAAGGCTGTAATGAAAAACCTGGTGGAAAAGACTGCGCAAGACAGGTGTATCAAAAACTACATCACTGATACAGTCTCTCAGAAACTGTCAAATACTACATAATGTTTTATATCAAGGCATTTCAACATTTTCCTATTGTTTACAGCTCAACTGAACTTCATAAAACTTTTGTTGCATCCGGACATGCTGCTTTTTATTAGAAATAAAATTATGCTAATGCAGACCAAACTGGCTCTTATTACATCTCTGGACAATTAACTTTTTTTTTTTTTTACATATAAAAACATCAAAATTAGAACTGAACTCTGACTTCTGAATTAACATCATATCAAACCTGTAAATGTCTATTTGTTACAGCCCTACTACACACCAAAACGTCAGTTAATGCTGGCCTTAACACCACAAGAGATTTTAAGTGATTTGACTGTCAATAAAATGATCAGTTTTTCTAGAATTGTGCTGTGCAGAATAAAACTGTGGTCAGAATAGCCTTTTCTAGTATTAACAGTGTTTAATACTGTCATGAGTATTAAGTCTTGACTCACACAGTGACATGGGCATTGTCAACAACCAATAGGTGAGCTCTCTCCAGCACCAAACAGGAAGCATGTGGGTGGATCATTTATGAAGGATATTCCCTCTCATTTTTTGGCTGAATTTTCAGAACACACCACTGAACACAGGACAGCAGCACCCAAAAGCTGCTTCTGCTGCATTGTTCAACAGTTTTTATTCTTGTAAAATTTCACCAGCATGATGGGAAATAATCTCAAACGAAATCTAGTTGCAGTCTTGTAAACAATGTGACTAACAACTCTGTGACTAATAACACATTGTCTTTAGATGTGAGATGCTGTCAAGACTTAAACGTTTTGTAAAAGGTTTTTTTTTTAATAGAAGTTTTCAAACTTTTCAAAATATTCTAGTGTCCGGTTAGCATTAGTGCGCTTCTACTGCAGCCAATAAGCAGCTTTGCAAGGCACGCTGGGGCCACGTGCGCCGCCTACCTGTTCGGAGAAGAAACAGAAGCCCTTGTCTTCTCGGATGCATTCATACGTCTCTCCCAGGATAGGGTTAAAGGGCTTGCTTCCCGCGCGGTAGTAGGTGGAGGAATACCCTGAGACGGCAAACGCAGCTACCAGCGCCTGCAGGAGACACACAGCAAAGCCCATCAGTTGATTGAATGGCGCTAACGTCTACTATATACCGGGCGCACTAATTGAGTTGCTCTACATCGCGTGTGATATGTTCCCACGTTAACCGTTGTGCCCTTTTGAACAAGACAACTGTGCGGCAAGTGCAAAAACAGTTTGGGTCTATTTTTGCCGTATGATACGCATAGCAACCCAGCAGTTTTTACACAAAAGGGTACACAATTAAGTAAGAAAATCGCTTTTTTTAAATGTTTTACTGTTAATCAGAAATTGGCCTTTCCAAAGTTAAAACTATAACTAAACTCATCAAAACAAGCTTTAGATATTTTATGTTAAACCATGCGGATAAAACCAGTTACCATTGCTACGGTAAAAAAAACAACAAAACAAAAATAAAACAGATATTTTATTCCCACGGCAGTACTGCAAAGCTCATCTCCTTTCCGGTTGTCACTGCGGGAATATTTTTCGTTGTATCCCAGTGCACGCTGATTACCACGGTGAGTCACAGTCGGTGTGGAAAGACAAGGTTTAGTTGCGGCATGTTGCGCTTGACGCATCGCTTCTGTAGCAAAATGGGATTAAGAATGAAGGCATCAGAATAAAGAAAAACGTTTTTAAAAAGCAAATGAGCTCGGTGCTGGGCGGCGGGGGTCTCTAAGAAGGCCTGAAGTCGGTCGGTGATACCCACAAGTTCGTGATTATAAGGCTTTTGGAACATGTCACCTTAAAGGACTGGGCGGGGTGATTTAAATGCGGCGTGCAAGGATCGCAGTAGTGGAAACGAGGCGATGCTAAAACGAACCTAAAAGGACTGAACGAGGCCAAAGGCAGCGTGGGGAATTTCGCGCAAGGGACCGTTCATCTGGTGCACACACACACACACGAACACGCCTGCACAAGAGCTACCTGCTGTAGGCAGACATCACATTTCTATAGGTGACATTTTGGTAGTGTGTGCATCTTTGTGTGTGTGATAGAGAGAGAGAGAGAGAGAGAGAGAGAGAGTTTGATGTTCCTTTCCCTCACACTGCCACTGCTACAGTTATGACGTACATAACTGTATTTTTATGACCTTGTTTTATGCAAGGCTTCATTATTCTTATAAATGACTTTACAAGATGGCTTCAAAATTTACAGACCTGACTTTACATCTTAATTACACTTCCCTTCTAGAAATCATATAGGCCACAGACATACTCGAGCTGAAAGCAAAATCTATTCAATATTGTAGTGCTATTTCATAATATAACTGGCAGTCCGTAATTGTAACTACCTAAAAGCAGAGCTGGAAGTGTATATAAAAACTAAAATGGTTAAACATGACTGCCCCCTAGAGGGCGGGGCGTACCATGCGTTCGTATGGGTCGTCTGTCTCGGCGGCCTTGTCCAGCAGCTCGGTGTACTCCAGTTCCTCACACATGTGCTGCAGCGTGTTGAGGGGTTCGTTCAGCTCCACGGGCATGGCTACCTTGGACAGGTCCTTGCCGATGTTGTTCTTCAGGATGTTCCACAGGTTGACGTTGGAGGTGTCGGGGGAGGGCGCGGGCAGGCACATGCGGCGCCCATTCCGGAAGGCACCCCCGGCCAGGTCTCCGTTGGGCACTGCAGGAGAGGGGGAGGGGGCGCCAGCCATCACGTATCATCATGTATCATGTAACAGAGAGTCAGGTGCCACTGGAACTCTCATGGTTACATTGATTCTACTTGACTGGAAGCTCCCGGCATGGTGCAGCGATGTGCAGATCATTCTCAAAGCATGAGGTTTTCATGCTCTCAAACAGACCGCTGCCAGATCAAAGAGAACTCCACAGACAAGCTTTACCAGTGGCCACCTGCTTCATCTGGAGACCATGTGTAAGTATGGCTGATGTATGCAAGTTTAACCAAAGCGATTAGAGTAATAATCAGAGAGTTATTAGAGTAATAACCATAGCGATTAGACAAATAACCAGTGATTAGAGTAGTAACCACAGTGATTAGGGTAATAACCAGAGATTGATTAGAGTAATAACCACAGTTATTAGAGTAATAACCAGACAGTGAATTGAGTATCAAACAGAGTGGTTAGAGTAATAACCAGTCAGTGATTAGAGTACTACCCAGGGGGTTATTAGAGTAATAACCAGAGGGTGATTATAGTAATAACCATACAGTGATTAGAGTAATGGAGTAATACATGGGTCTGTTTCTAGACTTGGCTTTTGGAAAGGAATCAAACATGAGCTGAACTGTGCTCAGAGTTTTAAGGGGTTAAGGTCGTCTGTCCCAGTATGGGGTTTAAGGGCTTGCTTCCCACACAGGAGGTTATGGTTGTCAAACACTCTTTATTTGAGTGTAAGTGTAAGTGTGAGTGTGTGTGTGTGAGACTGGCTGTGAGTGAATCTGTATGAGGGAAAGCAGCAAATTCTATTGGCCCTTCCATCACATTAGTGACCTTCTCTAATGGACATAAGTACTCTGGATCAAGAAGGAGAGAGAGAGAGAGAGAGAGAGAGAGAGGAGTAGAGCTTACTTTGTCGGGAAATGCTATCTGTGACGCTGGCGTTGTCCTCTGAAATGTTATCACTGACATCACTGACATAGGACTCATCATCAGAGGCCTGGGGGTGAGGGAGGTAGAGAGAGAGAGGGAGAAAGAGAGAGAGAGAGAGAGAGAGAGAGAGAATGATGGGTAGGCAGGGAAAGAGTGTGAAGGGGTGAAAGAGAGGTTGGGAGTGAGAAGAGAGAGAAAAGGGAAAGGTTGGTGGAGAAAGGAGAGAAGCAGGAGAGAGGAAGAGAGAGGAGGGAGGCAGGGAGGGAGGGAGAGAAGGTGGCTGTTTTAAGTTACTCAGTTAAACCTACTGCATACTCCCTGTGTGCCCCGTTCCCTCTCACCCGTCTCCGCAGTGCTGACTAACCGTGTGCGCACTCACAGTACTGTGTTGAGCCGAGGCTCTGCAGTAATACCATCACTCACTGCAGCATTTTTCATCTCTTGATACACTGACCTAATCAATAGAGCCTGAACACTTACACAGCAATACATTACCACAGCGGAACTCACAGAGGAAACATACATTACTCACACAACACACACACACACACACACACACACACAAAGATCATTAAAGCCTGCTAGAGTAAACAGTCCCTAACACTTTCCACAGATAAGTAATATGTTTCTCCTTTCAGCACACGAAGACTCTGGCACCTATTTGACATTCACAACGTCACAATCGATTTCCGCAACTCTAGCGCTGGGTGACGTCACAGGCTCGGCCAGCCAATCCTCTTACTTCATTCTCCGACGAGCTGGCTGACAGCAGCACTTCCTGAGCATCGAAGAACTCAGAGACAGATTCAGACATGGAGAGCCGGCTCTCGTTGGAGGCCTGCTGCGTGAGAGGGATCCCCACGTGGATCTGGTCACTCGCCTGTCACACACACCGACACAAACACACACACACACACACACACACACATTCTATGGCTTATAGAAGAAGGTATCACAGGTACCACCAGTTCAATCAGAACTTCTGAGACGGTAACCGAACTAAGCAGGAGGGTGCCAAGAGATTGCATGCTGGGACTGCACGTGGCTGACAGCCACGTGAGACGCCTAACCTCGTCAGGACTGCTGATGATGTTGACGCTGACCACCTGCTCTGACAGCACCGACTCAGAGTGGATGCGACTGAGACGTGTCTTCAGCTCCGCGTTCTGGGAGAGGGCCTAAACGGACACGGCAACACAAATCGCTTAGCAACGTTCAGGGGCGATGTTCAAATAGACATTCAGAGCGATGTTAAGACTGAAGTTCAGGATGATATTCATAGCGATGTTCAGAGATATTCAGAGCGATGTTCAGTGATGTTTAGAGTGATATTCAGAGTAATGTTCAGAGATATTCAGAGCGATGTTCAGAGATATTCAGAGCGATGTTTAGCACTCTCATGTTGTGATGGGTGTGCTGCCTCTCAGTGAGGGGAGATATGAAAACATGGTGCATAATTCATGCCCTTGGGCTGAAATCAACACACCCGATCAGGGACTGAGTGAGTCACGGTCACATACATCCAGCACAACCACCCACACACTCATTCATCCAAATACACAGCTCTATGTCTTCAAAGAGTCTTATCTTAAAATGAACAGTAAGAGAATTTAGGTGAAGTGTCTCAAGGCCAAAATAAACGTTAATGACTTAGGAAAGCATTTATTGCGTCTTATTCTGTAAGTTCCTCTGTTTAAGTGTTGACCAAAATGCTTCATTGTATTCACGATCTGTCTCTCTCTAATGCCAGTAACATTTATAATCTTGAACACAAAGATAATTGGGCACACAAAGATAAAACAGGGCTTTAGGACAATAATCACTTCTTACCCTGTCATCTAAAAACTTTCATTCATTAACCTATTATTAAACCATTATCAAGCTACGGTAATTACAAAGTTAATTCCCAACAAACATTTGGGAATTTGCAGTTTTTCTCTCAGTCTTTCATTTCTGAAGAAGCCAATCCCTTAATTTGATTTCGTATAATCACATTGTGAAGCTTCACTTTCAGGGTTCTAAACCCCTCTCGAGTCCATGGTTGCTGTAGAGACAGTAACCGTGGCAGCAGAGTGAGGAGGTCAAGCCGGACCTGTGATAGGGAGCGTCGCAGGGTCATGATCTGAGCCGACTGGCTGGACTGCTCGTGCTCCGACAGCACCTGCTTGATCTTTTCCTTTTCAATGGCCACAGTGTTGAAGGTAGACTTCAGCAGTGAATGTACTACAACAGACAAAATCATTTCATTAATTAGAGAAAGGTGACATATTTTGGCAGTGACATATTGTACTCAGTGAGAGAAACGTCCAAATGATGTCATTTCATGTGCTTGGCTTACCTTTCTGGGCAATGATGCAGAAATCCTCCTGCAGTTTGATGTAATCGCTGGCACACTCGATACCGTCAGTCAGGCGGCTGGTGGGGGTCTGGTAATCGGCAAGCTCTGCACACAGATTGGGGTTGGAGGAATGGAGTCGTACTGGAGACAGACTGGCACTCAGAGGTACCTGCAGAACACACACACACACACGCGCACACACATGAACACACATACGTTAGTAGGAAGCAAGCCAACTGTTCTTTCCTGGATAACAGAGAACAGTAGAAACACAGAAGCATGCAGAGCAGAAACGTCAGCTTGACGCAGGGTTGAAACCCTCATGAAGCTTTTGTTTTTCACTTAGCCACGTATCCACAGAATAAGTAAAATATACATGTGGTTTAACAAAAAGAAATCTCATACTCAACATGGAGGACTGTCCTCCATTCATTAATAACCTGTTTCCCAAATCCAGATTAATCTTAAACAAAATAAAGTAGAACTTCCAATGGCGATTCCCCAACTGGTGATTTAGTCCAAGGTCAAGCTTAATCCAGATTTGGGAAACCAGTCCTATGAGTTATTCACAGTACTAAGGCAGACTCCTGAGCAAAGCTTAGGACCATAACTACAGCTCGTTCACAATAGCACCTTTTCAATGTGCTACAGCCATCAGAATGAGAGGAAGTCATCAAGACAACCAGTGAGCGTGAATTAGCTTGGTCTGATGAAGACTGCAGTACTGTGCATAACTGCGGTACACAGTGCAGCCGAGTTGGAGCAGAACCCTTGACACATGCACCCCTGTCCTTTGTGGTAGAGAGCTGCCCTGGAGCCACAACTGCCCCCACTTCAGCTGGCCACTTAGTTAACGCAGGAAAGAAATGGCAGAACATCTCAACTTTAGCACAATTTTGCCAACGACCACACTAGGTGAAGCTCATATCGGAAGACTTTTTGAAGTTATCATAATGTTATCATAAAACTAATATTCACTATAAAGCTTTGGGTAGTACTAAATATTATCTACATATTGGGTGGTACTAAAAATTATATAAAGACAGCATTTAGAATTCAGTGTGTTTATATTTGTCTTTAGCAGTATAACAGGGTGAGTGCTCCCAGCATCCTGCTCTACAGAAGCGAGGTCTCCATATAGTGTCAAATGATTCCTTCCTAAAGGTATAGCTTGGTGAAAAGTCAAATCTACACATTATCATACGATCAGGCAAAGACATATTTTGTGTCCAAAGCTTTTTAAAGTTTTTTGTTTGTTTTGTACTCTACTGCTATGAGGTGAATGTTGCTAACATACAAGGGAAGGTTATACCTCTCCACCCCACCCCACCCCACCCCCCAAACAGCATTTAGCAAACTGTATGCTGAAATGAACACACCCCTGAAATGAACACACCCCTGCCTCGAACCATGTCGAGCTGTTAAGTAATCTCAAACACCACTTGCATTATTTGCTTTCTGGCACACTAAAACATACTGACAGACTGTAGAAACCGACAAAAACATGTTGCAAAGCTAGAAGTCGTGGTGAAGTTCCAATTTGGCCTATTTTGTACATTTTCACCCAATTTTTGTGCAGTGTGTAAATTTGGTCATGACCATGTTGAAAGTGTCCTGCCACCACACAATATCCAGCCAAAAGCGGTTCTGTGGTCGGAAAGCGACCAGCAACTCAGCGACCGGGTGTTTTTGATAAAGTGCCTAGTGAACATAGTTTGATTAACATTTCAAAACTAAGCGCACGGCTCCTTCTATGACTTAGCTTCTCACCACAGAGACCTCTTGGGGCAAGTTGGAAATACAGGAAATTGCTTCAGAAATATATGAAGAAACATTTGAGAGTGCTTCAGGTTGTCTGGGAGTTGATGTCTTGCACTGAGCATGGTGAGAGTGATACTTACTTTATTGCTGCGAGACTGGGGAAGTGTGTGCACCTGAGAGTGGGTAACAAAGCCAAGTAACACACATTTAGGGCCCTATATCACTTCAGCCTGCTCTACAACTAGTCTATGAAATATTGTACCAAGTAACACACTGTGCTGCTCAACCACACTTTGGCATGCGGTGTGCATATTATGAAATACTTTATAGAAAGCCTCTTTTAGGTCATATGCTAATTCAAATCAGTTAAATTGCATTAATGTACACTTTTATAACAGATAATTATTCAAAGTTGCTTTTATAAAAAAAGCTCTCATGAACAATTCAAAGGTCACAGAAGCAAGGTGAAACTCCCTTGTTGACGGTTGGAGAAATGGACATTCCGCCAACTATTAGCAACAAGTTAGCAAGAAAACGGATGTTCGCTCAGGTGACTTTACATGCTTTGGTCGTTCCTGAGCACTAGAGATTCTAGTGTGGAGCCAGACAATCCAGAGCAGATTAAGTGGTTCCGTATGGACAGACTCAGAAAGCTGATTATTTTCCTTCAGACTTAGATGCACCTTCTCTGAGAAGGCTAAGGTAAAAGAATGCTGTGGTATATAGTTAAAGGGGTGGGGACAGTGAGGACAGGACAGTTTGTTTGATGTTAAGCAAAAGATGCAGGGCCCAACTCCAGCAGTTGTGAGATGTGTGTGGGAGGGAGGTACCTGCAGGTGTGAGATGTGTGTGGGAGGGAGGTACCT
>JAOXYF010000003.1:24149122-24163949 GCA_028565775.1 Sternarchorhynchus goeldii
GTGTGTGTGTGTGTGTGTGTGTGTGTGTGTGTGTGTGTGTGTGTGTGTGTGTGTGTGTGTGTGTGTGTGTGTGTTGATGGGAGCCAGCAGACTCGTGCACTAAGATCACAAGTATGGCATCAGAATTTTTAATTACCTTCATACTCATGCAAGAACCTGACAGTGCAGTTATTTTCAGGGTTGCCTTTTTGTAAATGTGCTCAGGTTTGTTTTTACACAGTAAAGGGAGTTTCTGTCACCTGTGTAATCAGCTTTGTTTATTCACAGTGTGTATTTCCTCACTAAAATGAATGTTTAAAGATCACATGACCAACCTGAACAGGTTTGTGTCACTGATGCAAATGAACTGAGATTGTTGTCATAATGATCCACTTGGGTGGAGCCCTGTTTTCATGACATAAATCGTAATATCTTGTGTCCACTGCTACGGTGTCACAGAGTCAAGAAGGCGTGTCCAAAACGCACAGTGGCAATAGTCCTTCGCCTGCTACTGCACTGAGCACGTAAACCTCGTATCTGGTGCTGCATCATGCGCGTACAGCCCTTATCTAACGCTCCTGTACGTAGACCCTTCACCTGACGCTGTCGTGTATGCAAGCCCCACCCACTTTGTACCACCGGACTTCCCACTCTGCCACACTTAATGCTGTGTGAGGCACCATATTCCCAAACACACATTTAATAGTGAAGATGTAGCAGGAGGATGTAGTAGATGTCTTTGCCGATTGTCTAAATGAGGTCCCAGTTTTTTGTATTGGTGATTCCAATAAGGAATCACTTAGGCATGACCATGAACCAACACGTAACATTGTCATAAATCATTCCCACTTTCCCGACTCTCACCTTCTGTGGGCGTTTTGGTGGTGTGTACGCTCTGTCTGATCTTACCACGGTCCTTCGTAACCTCCTGTTGTGTCTAGGTGCGTTTGGTGGATTTGGCACAACCACTACCTCAGGTGGTGCTGGCTTCACCTTCAGCTTCACCAACCCCTCGAGCACAGGTGACGTTTCCTTCAGGTGGCGCTAACACACTAACGCTGATCCTTTGGGTTCGTCGGCAATTTCTCTTGCTAACCCTGCACTGCTGCTTTTCTGCCACTAGATGGTGCTGTGCATTTATAATAGTCAGTGCAGACCATTACTGTCACAGTAAATGTGTCCACTATATATAAAGTTATCTGTAAATGTCTTGTGGTGGTGTCATTGGTTCACCTAAATGGGTATTGTATGTTTTGCTGTCAGGCGGTGGCCTGTTCGGGAACAACCAGAACAAGGGCTTTGGGTTCTCATCTGGCCTGGGGGCAGGCACTGGCACTGGGGCAGGATTTGGCTCGGGCCTGGGCGGCCCCAGCCTCGCCTTTGGCAGCTTCAACCTCCAGCCCACACAGCCACAGCAAGGTGGGAGTCTAGAAAAGCTCTGTAAGATTTGGGGGGTAAATCTAGAACTCGCTGAAAAGTTTGTGTCAGGTGCAGGACGTTTATGTTTGGGGTTTGACCTGCAAGATGGAACACCTCCAGGGGGAAGGTTCATGTCTACCGTCCACCTGCGTTTACTGTAGTGTTCTGAGCTTTTAGTGCGTCATGGATCTTTCCTGCTGTGCCCTGTGAGAGTTTTTTTCCGGATGTTCCCCGTGGTGCTTCGCACGCAGGCGGTTTGTTCGGACAGCAGGCCCAGGTGCCAGGCCAGCCAAACCAGCTGATCAACACGGCCAGTGCCCTGTCCGGCCCTACGCTCCTCAACGACGAGAGGGATGCCATCCTGGCTAAGTGGAACCAGCTGCAGGCCTTCTGGGGCACGGGCAAGGGTTACTTCAACAACAACACCCCGCCGGTGGACTTCACTCAGGAGAACCCCTTCTGCCGGTTCAAGGTCAGTCATAGTTGTGCAGCTGAACATCAACAACTGAACATCGTTCGAGGTCTGACTCAGTGGAACACTGTGATGGGATGGGATGATATCAGTAGTTGTCATGGAGACGAGCTGAACAAAACGAGCAAAAAAACACTAATGAAAATCAAAACAGACTCCCAGTGAACTGAAGGTTTTGTTCCTTTTACCGTGTCCTTTACACACACTTTTTTGCTCCCTCATTTTTGCTCCCTTCCTCTCTCCCTCCCCCACCCCCCTTGCTCTCATGCTGTCCTTCCTGTCCTTCTCTCAGGCGGTGGGCTACAGCTGTATCCCCAGCAGTAAGGATGAGGACGGCCTGGTGGCCCTGGTTCTCAATAAGAAGGAGGTGGACGTTCGGAACCAACAGCAGCAGTTGGTCGAGTCACTACACAAAGTTCTGGGCAGCAACGCCACACTCGCGGTTAACGTGGAGGGCGTCAAGGCCTTGCCCGACGACCAGTCAGTCCCACCTCCCCTTTGCTGTCGCTACGGGAGACCACTGTTTTAAACACTTATAGAATTATGCACAAAGTGTGTCTGTCTGTTATGCTGGATGTATAGAAAGAATATAACATCCTGTTCATAAGGCAAGTTATAAACCAAAGGGGTGTGTGTGTGTGTGTGTGTGTGTGTGTGTGTAGGACCGAGGTTATCATCTACGTGGTGGAGCGTTCACCCAACGGCACGTCTAAACGTGTCCTTGCCACTGCTCTGTTCAGCTACGTGGAGCAGGCCAACATTAAGTGTCAACTACAGCAGCTGGGCGTGCTGATGTCCGTCAGCCGTACGGCCCTCTCCCCTGCTCAGCTCAAACAGCTGCTGCATAACCCTCCCGCAGGTAGGGGGCGCTGTCCCGCCCAGCCACGTAACGGCACGTTTATGATGGGAGCCTGGGGAGGCTTTAACAGCACGTGGAGTGCTAGTTAGAGCTTAGCAGGGTTAGCATTGTCATCATCAAGGCACCTGCGAGCTCCCATGTCCGCTTAGCTTGCGTTCCTTGCTAAATTCACAGAGCTTTTCCCTTTTAATTGTTTTACCATTGTTTCCCCAAGCAAATATTTTTACATTTTCCAGGACATGTTTTACATGTTTGCTGCTGTTCTAATTGCTATTAAACGCAATACTTTTCCCAAAAGTGAAGTTGTTCATGTTTATTTCAGGAGTGGATCCTATTATATGGGAACAGGCTAAAGTTGACAACCCTGATCCAGACAGGTAGGTGTTTAACTGCAGTTCATTTCTCAGGCTCCTGTTTCTTTAAGGTCCTTGAATGATGCCTATGTATGCAGTATATTGATGAATAAAAATGGTTAAAATATAAAAATTAAGACAATGAATACATAAAGTATTTCCTTTCATTCCTCTATTAAATATATTTTTATGTCTGCTAATTAAGCTTTTTATGGGAAATTTAAATTATTTAACAGACCTGCAGCTAAAGTTTATCTGCTTGTTTGTATTTCTAGGTTAATTCCAGTGCCAATGGTTGGTTTTAAGGAGTTACTCCGCAGGTTGAAGATCCAGGAACAGATGACCAAACAACATCAGACCAGAGTAGATGTGAGCGGCTGCACCCAGACCAGGCTGACAGCACCTTTATTATATGGCTTCACGGCTACTGTTCTCACCTGTTTATTTAGACAAGTTTTAAATTAACAGTTGTTTTGCCTATTGTTTGTGTCTGGCTGGTTGTTTGTGTGCGTGTGTGCGTGCGTGCTTGTGGTTCAGATCATCTCCAATGACATCAGTGAGCTTCAGAAGAACCAGGGAACAACTGTGGCAAAAATCGCTCAGTACAAGCGGAAGCTGATGGACCTATCTCACCGTGTTTTACAGGTAGACCAAACACCAGGGTTTTACTGGTAGACCAAACACTGGGGTTTACGTTGAACACACGTTGGAGAACCTCCCAACACTGCATCCTTACAGCACATCACCAACAAGTCGAAGACAAAGCCCAAGTCCACTGTTCTCTGATCTTAAACCTTCAGTCATACTCTGAGTAAAAAAAAAAAAACTTACTTTAAAGTTTAACACACATCGACAGCTAAAGACTTGAACTGAAGGAGTGTAGAATATGTTCTGTTGATCTTTTGTTTGCTAAGTGAGCATCTGTGTCCATCTACCTGTGTGTGCCTGTCTGTCCATCTTTGTGAAGGTGTTGATAAGGCAGGAGATCCAGAGGAAGAGTGGCTATGCCATCCAGATGGATGAAGAGCACCTTAGAGTGCAGCTGGATACCATTCAGTCTGAACTCAATGCTCCCACTCAGTTTAAGGTGACTCCTGACGAATCGGTATTCCACTCAGTTTATGGATAATGATTCAGGCTCTAATGATTCAGGGTGAACTTGGAATTTTGGCACTAATCATTCAATTTCAATCTGAACTCAGAGTGACTGACTTCAGATTGAGTCAGAATTTAGCACTGCTGATTTAGCTTCAATTGTAGTAAGTATGATTTCATGTTCATTCTAAGAACAGCATTAATGGTTCGATCTGAATTCCTTGAGAAATCTTAATGATTCACTGTAAGGTGAGTTAAAGGAAAGGCATGCACTAAAGTGCTGTGCTCCTGAGTTAGGCAGCCCCCATCCTGGAGATCTGAGGAAGGTGTGCAGGCTACACACACACACACCTTTCATAATGTTATTTATTACTGGACCTCAGCCTATTGGATCAGGGCAGGAAGTCTCGCAGGAATGTCGGTTATTGTTTTAGCAGAGTTCTATTAACTTTGTCTTCTCTCTTCCCCTGACTGTGTGTTTTCCAGGGCCGACTGAATGAACTGATGTCTCAGATCAGGATGCAGAACCACTATGGCACAGTGCGCTCTGAGGAGAGATACATTGTAGACATGGACCTGCTCAGAGAGATCAAACAGGTGTGTGTGTGTGTGTGTGTTGTGTGCTTCTTTTGAGTTGTTCATGCTTTCATGAGATCCAAAATGTAGTTTTTGTAATATATGTGGTTCCTGTGCGCGTGTGTGTTTAGTGCCGATTAAATCCTGTCTCTCTCCTCCCTGTAGCACCTGAAGCAGCAGCAGGAAGGCCTCAGTCACCTGATCAGTGTCATCAAAGATGACATGGAAGACATTAAGATTATAGAGCAGGGCCTACATGAGAGTGTGCACGTGAGAACAGGCAAACTCAGCTGACATGACCTTCTCCTCCTGTAGTCCTCTTACACACACACACACACACACACACACACACACACACACAGTTTGTTTCCCCTCACTTCCTCCACTCGCAAGCATACATTTAAATGCCCATTCGCACCCGATAAACTGCCCTCTTAAAGAATCCGTCTTTCTTCTTCTTAAGTGGATTGTCCGATTTTGAACATGTATTCCAAGTGTCTTGTTTTTTTGTTTTCCCCATAATTCAGAAATAGTCCTTGAACCACCAAATGCATATTTGAACCATCAAAATGACGTGCAGAATATGTTCAACAGAGAAAATCGTGATCATAACCTCCATGTAAATAATTGCTTTTATTCTCGGTCTAGTTTTTGTGAAGCAAGGAAACACTGTATGGACTGGATGAACAAATATGGTTTGAATAAAAGTTTTGTGGTTTTCTAAAGGTCGTGTTTGAACGCTCTTTGTTCTTTTTGTTTTGTAACTGTTTAAGTTCACAATGCAAAGAACCTAACAAACATCAGGCTACAGCAAATCATCTGAAATTCTCCGTCATAAGAGGGAACTGCGTGTCTTTGAGTGTCCCAGCACAGAGTGGTCGTGGTTTTCATTTTAAATTATTTTTACAAGCTGTTTTGTGTATTTAAAACAAAGTCATTAAACAATATTTGGGATGCCATCGTGTGTTGATAAATGACCCAGTTACATTTATAACTGACTGATTTGGAATTCTTGGGAGGAAAAAAGCTAGTTCAATGAAGGACAGTAATTCTCAACATTTTGTGAAGCCCTCAGAACTGTTGAGCCTTAGCATGTGACGTTACAATGCAGACATGAAGCACAGTGGAGCTCAGTGGTGGTGTTGAGGATTAAAAATGGATTTCATTTTTTGTTTGTATAGAACTTATTTTAGGTAAATGTGGCAAAGTCACATGAAGATCAGACTCCTGCAGCAACAAAATGGTATTTTTTTAAATCCCTTTGAATGTCTCCTCTAGCGCTTCACCCAGTCGTATTTCACTGTGGCTCCATCTTTGCACTGCTGAGAACCTGAGGTTTGGGTGCTGTGTTTACAGTTTACATTACTTATAATGCCATTCTCCATACCTGGAAGCCTAAAGCGTCACAGTACTACAGTCGACTGGCTCATGGCCCTTTATTAGTCAAATCCAGCATGATAATATATAATCCACTAAATTAATCCAGCTATGCGGTAGGTGGCAGCTGTGCTATTTGGTTTTGTATTTTCCCCGGCAGCCAGCACTTCCTGAATGGATCCATGGATTCAGTTTCAGATGCTGCCAGTCAGCCACTCTTCCTGATTGCAGCGGTAACACCAACCTTGGTCTCCAAGTCTTTGGTTGTTTCATATTCAGTTTTTGCTCTTTGCATTTGCACAAAACTGCCGTCAACTAAAATCATCGATTTTCTATACCAAAAAAAAAAAAAGATCCTCAGGCAACTAGTAACAAATTAGCATAGAAAAAAAGCTTTTACAAAACTCTTTCAGTGTTTAAAACGGTCCTCCAGTACCCCATCGGGAGAATGAACATCCACCCTGGGGCTTCTGGACTGGGGCAGGTCAGCTCACGTCCCACCATTCACGCTGCCCTGTTTCTGTGAGCAGTGCACCAGCCTGAAGGCTTCCATAAACTCGTTGATGTCGATGCTGCCATCCTTGTTGAAGTCGATGCTGGCGGCCAGGCTGGAGATGGCCTCGTCACTGACCTCCATCTGCAGGTGGGAGCTCAGCAGTTTCCACGTCTGATGGAACTCCTCGAAGGAGATGAGCCCTTGGGGGAGGGGAAGTTAGTGGTGGAGGGAGTAGTTAGTGGTGGGTAGGGTAGTTGGTGAAGAGGGTAGTTAGTGTGGGAAGGGGTGGTGATAATTTACTATTTGAGTGTTCTGCTGTGGTTACACCAGAATGCTGTCAGCTGTGAACTATAGCTTTTCATTGAACTAGGGAAGTAGCACGTGAAAATATTCAATAAATTTGAGCCATTTTAAACTTGAGAACTAGACAACATGGAGAAACTGCACACTGCTGTTTACTCTTTGCCTTGGGAGGACTCACATCCACACTGACAACTGCCTCTTCATTACACTAAAGCTCCTTCCATAACAAGCTGATTTCCGATAAAAACCCAGTTCTGTGAGTGGAGAGGTCTGCTCACATGCTACGCTACATTCTCTCCATTACATATTGTTTTGGTGCTTTAGGTATTAGACTGTCATACATGACTGAGGTTCAGTTGTAGCTGGTATTTCCCATCTGTGTTGGGTGTTAAGAAAAGAACACATGAGCTTTTTCCATTGTGGTTGGGATAGTGTGGACCAGCCAGACCTAGAGAGGTGACCCGAGTGATGCTTGCTGAGTGATCTTTACCTGACTGATCTTTACCTGAGTGATGCTTACCTGACTGATCCTTACCTGAGTGATCTTTACCTGACTGATCTTTACCTGACTGATCCTTACCTGAGTGATGTTTACCTGACTGATCTTTTCCTGAATGATGCTTTCCTGACTGATCTTTAACTGAGTGATGCATATCTGACTGATCTTTACCTGAGTGATGCTTACCTGAGTGATCCGTGTCTAGAATCCTGAAGATTGTTTCTAGATTGGAGTGCTGCCTGTACATGGTCTCCAGAAGCCCCGTGTGGGAGAGCTGGTGAGAGAGGAAGAGTGTAGGGCTCAACTCTAATACACAGCGCAGCAACCAAACTACAGTATGTTTACAGTATTTTTACTTTTGCCCTGCTCAACCCTACTTTGACTAGCTCTGCCCCACCGTGCCCTTCCCCACCCCGTCCCGCCCTTCCTGCAGCTGCTCCAGTGTGCCCACCCCGCTGTTGGGGTCTGGAAGACTGAGCTCCTTGAACCAGTCGTGGTAGTTCAGCAAGCCGTCCGGCGCCGTGCCATGGCTCAGTAGAAGCTGCGAACGGAGGACCCTCCAGGGCAGGCCAAGACGCAACACCGTCTCCATGGCAACAGCCCAGTGCCTCGTGGAGATCGTGCCTGGGGTAGAGGGGAAAGCCATGAGTGTGTGTGCATATGGAACTGTGCACTGTAGCCCACAATCTTTGGCAATTTGCAATAGAGCCGCTAGGTGGCAATCTAGGAATTAGCCAGCAAAGATTCTTTCACAATACGTGTTTATATGTTATCGGCACAGGAATTTAAAGTAGGGATTTGTTGTGGTCGTGCCAGGTTTGTACATGTGCAGTGTGGACTAATGCGGGTACAGGCTTTTCTGTGTTTTATCATCAGATTTCCTGTTTTTCTAGGACAAAGTGTTTTAGGACTTACATGTGTTTACATGCTGAAAAGGTTGTGCACACGTAATGTGAGACGTTTGAAAGTTGGATTATCTGTGTGTTTAGGGTGTATAGAGTAGCAAGACATAAACACACACATAAACACCACATACAGATCCTCACAAATCCAATGTGTGATGTATATATAGTAGAAATTTCTAAATTAAAGTCCACAAGGCTTCCAAAAATACATACATATGCGTTTGTGTGTGTGTGTGTTTCCTGTGTGTTCTGAATACATCTGTGTGTTACCTGTGTGCTCTGAATACATGTGTGTGTTATCTGTGTGCACTGAATACATGTGTGTGTGTTACCTGTGTGTTCTGGGTCATATTCCTGGAAGGCATTGATGAGGTCTGACTTGTGGGCAAAGAGCTGCTCTCTCAGAGCTTGAAGAGCGGAGCGTTCTGTCCGACTAACACTGTACACACACACACACACACAAGCATGTACACACATGTACATCCGCACAAATGCACGCATACACACATGCATCCACACACATGCACATACAGATCTTCACACTCACGCACTCTTTCTGTTGTTATTATTGTTGTTATTATTCACTAACCTTTTGTGCATGCAGTCTTAACTGTCAAAGTGTATGTGTGTGTGTGTGTGTGTGTGTGTTTGAGCTCTATCTTTTTTTGAGAGGCTGTATGTACTTGCATGTACGTGTACTGAGAGACTGGGCTTCCTGACTTTACTGTTATCTTCCTGAATTTGTACATATGATTGAGAGTGTGTGTACACACATGCATGCAAGCGTATTTGAATTTGGCCTTCACCTCTGTCTCAGCGTCAGGCCCCTGGTGGCCCGGCTAGCCTGGTACTGGATGAGGTGAGGATTCAGACTGGGGCCCAGTCTCACGTAGGCTCCTCTGTTACTACCCACCTCATAGTAGTTGGAGGCAGAGAATATGGTGAGCACCTGTACATTTGGCAGTATAGTGAGGAGTGTTGCAGAATAAGAGAAATGTTCAGTACTTCCAAAAATAACAGTTGAAGTGTGCAGTACAAAAGAAATGTTTTTTGTGTGCCTGTGTGTACCAAATATGTATACATGTCTATTGGTTTATGTGTGTGTGTGTGTGTACACGTGTATGTGTGTGTGTGTGTGTGTGTGCATGTGTGTGTGTGTGTGTGTACACGTGTATGTGTGTGTGTGCACGTGTATATGTGTGTATGTGTATGTGTATGTGTGTGTGTGTGTGCACGTGTGTGTGTGTACACGTGTATGTGTGTGTGTATGTGTGTGTACACGTGTATGTGTGTGTGTGCATGTGTATGTGTGTGTGTGTGTGTGTCTATGTGTGTGTGTATGTCTCTAACCTTGCGGTTGTGGCAGTACTCATAACCGTCCTGTTTGCACTCGTGCGAGCGGATCAGCAGCTGTAGTTTGTGGCGTTGCAGGACATCTCGCGTGACGTCTGGTCCCCAGTAGCAACCACCGCCACGCACCTCGTTCGGGACACAGCCATCCCGTGGCATCGGGTCACTCCACAGCACATCCACAAGCTGCCGTCCAACAGACAGAACAGAGGAGGATGTGTGTGTGTGTGTGTCTGTGTTTCTTAGCAGGTAAGTGAGAAATGGTGAGAGTATGTGTGTAAGAGAGTATGGCGTATGTAAGAATTCCCGACAGAGGAAGAGCCCTGTTTGAGGGTGTATACAGGATACTGAGAGAAAGTTGTTTTAAGGATCGTTATTTCAGCACTGTTTCATCTTTCCCTCTAACTTTTATTATCTCATAACTGTGGTTTTGTGAGGAGCCTCACACTGTTTGGAGTGATCCGCAGGATTTTCCCTTCAAACCTGTTTCCATTCATCCATGTCTGTCTCTGCGACCTCCCCCTCCCCCTGGTCCAGGTCCTGGTCCGGTTCGGAGAGCGAGTAACGGAGCCTGTCGCAGGAGGCGCCAAGCCCCGCCCATCTCCTCCTCTCCTGTAGCTCCTCCTCCACGGAGCGGGTGGAGGCACGCCGCCGGAAATGGCACTGGAGCGTGGCCTGAGAGAGGACACGCCTCCGCACACCGTTGCCTGAACAACCTTCTTCAGCACCTGCGCAGATGCCCCCATCCACACAGGGATCCACCGGCTGCCGACGCTTTGGACGCCTAAGAGCCGAGACGTACTGCGGGGTCAGGAGAAGAGGTCAAAGGTCAGTGTTGGTTCTGAGAGTTTGTTTAGTGTTTGTTTAGAACCACAGAAAGGTTGGAATTCTTATTTAAAGCATGCTGAAGCAAGGGCATGTAATTGAATAATAAGACGTCAAAATGTGAAGGTGATCAGGATGTTTTGCAAGCACTGATGATGATTTGTGTGTATCACTCAGGAGAACCACTTCCTTTGACAGGAAGTGGCCACAACACCAGAGAAAGAAAAATTTCAAATTTACCAAATTTCACAAACTTTTGTCAAACCCGTGACAATATCTTGTTCTGAAAGGCTTATTGCATGGTACACAAAGCAGAACAATGTTTGCTATTAGTGACTAGCTAACATTTAGCTTGATAAAAAATAAGTTTACTTCCCATTGAGCTAAAAATCATTATAAATTCATGTAAACACATATACCCAGAAACACAGGTAGCCAATGAGCTTGCAACTGGATTCCAGTAGATGAGACCACCATAGTGATCAACATCCATCACACACTCCATGTGTTTCTATGGGAGGAGCATGTGAGGTAGAGAGATAAGTGACAGAGAAGACAAAAATCACAAAATTCCATTTAAAAGTGAGTTCATTTCCAGGTCCTTGAGGGCAGCAGCACAGTCTGATTGGGTGTGATACACTGTGTTACACTGCTGACCATATGTCAGGTCAGCATTAGGTGAGATTAGCATTATTTGCTTGGGCATGGTTACAACAGGAACTCACTCTGTGTCTCTCCAGTTTGGCAATGAGTTGGAGGTCAGTGGTGTCAGAGATTCCGCCATGCAGAACTAGCACTTTCTGGTCAATCACCGTTGCTAGGGGCAACCAGCTAAAGATCTTCTGAAGAAGCTTTAGAATCCTCTTCCCATGCACCTGTGATGTCACAATGCAGAATGTAGCCACACTATATTGGGATTTCTCCTTTTTTTAACGTACAGGCTATGCTGTAACATATAGACTATGCTGTGCAATCATTAATGTACAGATTACGCTGTAATATACAGACTATGCTGTACAAGTGGATTGAGAGAAAGGTCAATGTTCTGCCCCTGCCCTCCTTCAGCCTGTCTAAATCACATGGTTGATTTCATACATTTCCTGTGCTAAACCAGGTGGTATAAATCTACGATGTAAAGTAGCACAGAGATGCACTGAGGACACAGCTTACACAGTCCTCTCCCCTTTCTAAAGCCCAGCTCAGAGAGCTCACAAGCTGGGTCAGGAGAGCCCCTGGCACTGGGACAACCTGAATCTGTGTACAGCTGGGAACGGGTTTGCTGAATCAGTGTGATACAAAAATGGCAAAATTATCATAGGAAATACTAGATAAACTTAAAATATGTCTGTGGTGGCCAGGAATGCTCTCTTTCTAAACACAGTTTACCTTATGGAACAACACCAGCATGTTTCTAATGTGAGTTACTTGTTATATTGTTATGGTAACTTAGCTCCTTATTAATGGTAAGACATAATCAACACTAATTGGATGCGATAGGTTTAGAAAGCCATTCAGCAAACGGTAATCTGCTATCTGTGGCGTTAGCAGCTGTATTTAATGCTGCTGTGAAATCTAAAACCTAAATATGTTTCTCTCTCTCTCTCCCTCTCACTCTGCTAGTCTGTGGGCCAGACCAGCACAACCTCTAGTAGGTCAGCAGAACGGTTATTTCAGGCAGACTGAGCTTCTCGGGATGACAGACGTAGGCCATCTAATCCTGTAATCCTGCCAACAAGTGAATGACTCATATTACATTCAGGACCATCGAGACCTGTAATACTCACCGTTCAGCAGAGTGTGACGTAACTGCTGATAAAACCCAAGAATTATCCCGAAGATAATGAAAGCCTAGCAGTTCACAATTTGCATGGAGCATGTGCTGAGAGGTTCATCGCAAATAGGAGACTCACCTTGTACTTTCCAAGTACCTCCTTAGTGAAGCCATACCTGTGATAAAGGGCAGAGAGACAACCTTACACCCCAAAATCAGACTCTGCTGTATCCCAGGAAACTCACTACCAAGTCGGTATTTAACATTCAGTCGGATTTCTGACTTACACATAAAAACCCATATATGTAACATTATTTTTTATTATTTTTTTTTAGCTGATTTATGAATATGATCTCCTGAATTATGTTGATGACAGGGTGGGTTAATTTTGCGTGACACCTGATCACCTCAGGTTCACGATGTGGTCTTCGTGGTTGCCCCTGTTGAGGTAGACGTCACTGGGGTACAGCAGCTGGAAAGCAAACAGGATCAAGAGAATCTCTATGGAGTCCTTTCCCCGGTCCACAAAGTCGCCGTTGAAGACGTACGGAGTCTCCGGCGATGGCAAACCATTCTGGCAGAGGATGAGAACGTCTGCTGTGACCAGAAACCAAAGACTGGACCAATACATGAGCAATTATCACGTCCTTCACATGCTAACCTTGACATGCTAACCTTATAAAACACCAATAGCAGGTCCTCAAGGTGTCCATGCAGATCTCCTAGATAAGAATTGAGGCATAAAATTCTCACCATATGAAACAACAATAACAACACTGATATAACAACAACAACAATGATAATTACAACAACAATAATAAAAACAACAACAATAACAACAATAACAATAATAATGATATTATTATTATTATTATTGTTATTATTATTATTATTATTTCAAGGTAGTAATAAACTGACAGGAGATTATTGAGCAGACTGTATCAAATTTTATATATGTTCCATATTTAAAAATTAAAAATATGTATTTTGTACTATTTCAACATATTATACTAAACCATAACCCTTGTTTCTGAGTTGCTTCTCCCACTGGTTGAGCAGATCATCTCTGCGTACCACAGATGGTGATCTCCTTGCTTTGGCAGGTGGACACCATATTGATGTTTGGTAGGACACGCAGGAGCTTCCAGGTCTCTCCAAGGAGCTGCAGGACGTAGCGGGAATGGAGCAGCTACTAGGAAAGAACGAGGGCAGCCATGGGTGAGGACCATGGAGCAAAACACCCCATCTCAAAGAGCTCCACAAAAACCCCATCGGCTCTAAGGATTCCACAAACTCTCATCCGCTCAGTGAACCAGTGACACATAAAAACCTGTGCACGACTGACGTCTGTTTGCACCAGCAGCACAACGTGGTCCTGCATTAATGATGGGTTTCGCTGTAAATGGCTAAATGGCTCTAATCGTTAGCACATGAGTCTTAGCAATTAGCTTGGTGATGTGGAACTCAGGCTTTCATGGCCTGTCAGCGTCTACTCACTGCCAGCCACATTACATCTGAATACATCTGAACAACAATACATCTGAACTACACATTATTAAGTATATTTATCCATGCTCCCTGTATCATTTATTAAATTATGACCATTATAGTTGAATCTCTATTACAGTATTACATAAATTCTGTTTTAACTGAATTGTGATCAGGGATTAAAATGCATTACAGAATTGTGGGAAAAGTGGGTAAATTGGGATGTTCAAGAAAATTAAATGATTTGATTGGTCAGGGCAGCATCTGTTAGAAAAACCATGCATGGCAGGCCTTCTGAGACAGTACTGCAATATGACTGGGGGGTGGTTCTTAATAAGGAAGTGCTTGTTTAGGATTGAACAGGAAGTGAGAACCATACAGAACATTGTCTCACTGTCCACTGGTCTGATGTACCTCTGGTAAAATCTCACTTGAACAACCATTTGGAGAACTTTATGTCCGTGAGCCATGGCCTTCAGTATCTGCATGACTGACAACCTACTTGTTTGTGTTTAAAAGCCTCCAGCAGCCCAGCAACTCTGTAAGCAGTCAGGGGGAAGATCAGGTGTGGTCCATCATAGGTGCCTGGAAGCTCGATGTTCTTATAGCAGAAACAGTGATCCCATTCCAAATCATGGAACACCTCGCTCTCTCGGAATATGTGGGAAATCATCTTTCCTGGGCATACATAATTGTACATAAATTGTATGTATAGTTTTGAAATTAAGATGGTTTGGGCTACTGTAAATGCATTTAGAGTTATTTACAGTTACATTTGTGATATGCTGTGCGGTTTTATGTATGTGTGCATATAATGAAAGTCTTTGCTTATCTTGATTAATTAAAAAAATAGGAACTAATCTCAAATGATTAAGTGATGATTAAGTGATTAAGTGATGATTAAGTGATGATTAAGTGATTAAGTGATGATTAAGTGATGATTAAGTGATGATTAAATAATGATTAAGTGATGATTAAGTGATGATTAAGTGATTAAGTGATTAAGTGATGATTAAGTGATGATTAAATAATGATTAAGTGATGATTAAGTGATGATTAA
>JAOXYF010000003.1:24170601-24181147 GCA_028565775.1 Sternarchorhynchus goeldii
ATTGGGTTGAGGTCAGGACTCTGTGCAGGTCAGTCAAGTTCATCCACACCAGACTCTGCCATCCATGTCTTTATGGATGTTGTTTTGTGCACTGGTGCACAGTTATTTGGATGGGTGAGCGAATACTTTTATCAATATAGTGTACATAGTTTATGTTTTATAATGCTTAGTGGTGACATGAATGATAAAACAACAACATCCTGATTTACACTCCGCTGCAGGCCAATCATCTCGTTAGGGAAGCCGTCATCCTGAAATTACACATTGTGTTTGACAAACATGTAGGAAATTAACAGAAATTAAGCACGTTAGGGAGTACTAAACACTACTAAACATAAATAATTTTGAACATAAAGCCCCTGGTTCAATACAAATCCACTCCAAGGTGCAAAAGTGCAAACCTTTTTTTTTCTGATCACACATAATATGTTATTGTCCTCTGCATAGTCCCATTGATAAAAACCTGAAAAAAATGAAAAAAGTGATTTTCCCCTCAATCTTTTCCTCTCTCTATCCTCCCTCTCACCATCTCCCTGTTGTAAGACATGAAAACAATGTTGAGTATTCCAAGGACAGACCTGGTGTAAGTGTAGATAAAACGCAGGTTTCCCAGACTGTCCGGAACAACAGCTATTTTCTTCCCCACTGTGGCACTTACATAGGCACGCAGATCCAAAGAGCATCCCAGAGCAGCTTTCCCAGCGGGTATCTCCTTCAGCTTGGTCCGTCTCTCCCTTCCTCGCTAAGCTTACATCCTGCCCCGCCAACATGGTCCTGGTGCTTCTGGCCATCTTGCTGTTTGCATGTCCTCCCGGGAAGCCGTTCGTGCTCCATCATTCCCCAGAGGACCCTGGGAGCGATCAGGCCTCTGTGGGCATCAGCAGTAGCAGGTGAGCAGCACCGCATCACCCACCACGCTCCCCTGTATCCTGGACTGTATCCTGAGCAGCACTCTGGACAACACTGATCAATAACTGACCGCAAAGGAGTTGTTAGCATTGCTGTGTTCTTTCTTGTATTTCAATCTCTATTAAGACCAGGAAACGTTTATAGTAATGTTCCTATGTCATTTTCAAGGTTTGAGAGGATACTGTTTCGTATTTTGAAGCTGTATATGTAATAGGAACTCCAGTCTATGCAGGGATTTTTAATTATTGTTCAGCTGGCAATGTTCTTTTTTAAACGTATGTCCTATCACAGCTCCTTGCTTATAAAATGGTTATTATGTATGAAGTCACAGAGAGTCTTCAGCTGAAGTGTGTGATGAAGCGGTTGAACCACGCTGGTGGTTTTTCTTAGACGTTTCAGAGGGAGTATCTTCTGTGACCCATAATTGCAGAAGCACGTCCAAGTGTATTACATGGTGTTCTTCTCTGGAATGAGTAACAGTATCAGTTTGCTCTAAGGGCCTGGTTTTATCCACACCTCCTACCCCAGCTGCATCAAAAGACCCTGATCTTAAATTATCCATCGTATCATATTTTATCCTGCAACGTTTTGTGGTTCAAGCAGAACAGGGTGTTTGAGGTCCGTGGTTTCGGCCGTGCAACGTGAGGGCTGTTGTTTTGTTCTGCGAGAGACCAAACTGACTATAGCAACTAATCCCATCATGATTCTGTCAAATTAAAAATATTTTGTTCCAGTCAGGTAGCTTTGCTTCATGGCCAACCAAAACAGTAAGAAGCGTCTGTCTGTGGGCTGTGCTGAGGCGCTGGGCGTTGTGTGTCTCACAGGTGCAAGGGTGAGACCCTGCTGAACATTAGAAAGGTCGTCCTGGATTCCCTCGGCCTGCGGGTTGAACCTCACGTGACCGTTCCTGGGATGACGCGGCTCAGGGATCAGTGGAAAGCCGCCTTCGAGGGGACTGGCACAGCCGTCAAACCGCAGCTGAACATTCCTGGTAATCTACATCTTGAGCTGGAAAAATATGTTGACTCCAGTAGTCCTGATGCAGGATATAAAATAACAAACAAACAAAAAAAACGACCTTGAGCCTTTTTGAATTTGTTTAGTAATTGAGCTGGTTTTATACAGCCATTTCAGTCTAGTATATTTTACCTGATGCTTACACACACAACACACACACATATGCTAAATTGCACTGTATGTCCCTGTAGACAGTGTGAGCTCCTCTAAATCACTTAATCCAGGGAACTCCACTACTCCCAAGTGCTGCAAGATGACCTCTCAGATTTTCACCAAAGGTGAGCATTCTAAGAAGTGACTAATTTATTCTAATGAATGACTAATTCATTCTAATTGCTCTGCTCATACTGCTGTCATGTTTGCAGTGGCCTCTATAATGAGATAATCTGTTTTGAAAGTATGGCAGGTGATGTTTGAAGATTTTATTAATGTATATATAGTAAATGCTTATACATCAGTTTTTGCTGTATTCAGTAAAGGTTACACACTAGACTGGACTGGATGGTAAACTTAAAAGTCTGAACGTTTGTGAAAGTGATCAGGTGTTCAGATTAGAGAAGCACTGAAACATTGCAAAGATGCTCAGATTTTTCTGGTTAGAGGTTTGTGGTGATCTTCTCCCTGTGGCCGTTAGATCTGGACTGGGATAGGTGGATCATCTATCCAGAGAGCTTCACCTACACCCGGTGCAGTCACTGTGACCCTCAGATGGATCAGACCCTCTTTCACTGTGCAGAGGACACTCCCTCCACCCAGGACTCCTCCTCACAGGTCAGCTCCGTCCCTTCACAGTTCAGCTCCGCCTTCTCACAGAGCAGCTCCTCCTCACAGATCAGCTCTTCCTCCCACTAGAGAAACAGAATGTGCCTTTAACTCAAATAAAGCTTGTTAGGTACTGAACTGAATCTATGAACATATCTGCATGATATATAAAAGGGTAGTTCCTGTGGGTAACTAATAAATACATTAGTTTGTGACATTTAGTTTCTTAATTTCTCCATCATAAGATACAGTTATTCAGTCATTCATTCTTTTCTTGTTTTGGAGGAATTTACATGTGTTTACTGTTACATATTGAAACCATATAATTAATTACAGAGTAATTAATCTGTAGCAATACATTGATATTTTTCACTTATTCAAGAGCATTAAAGCACGTAGAGTATGTGATGAGTATACATTCATTGATACAAAGTAAATTACACTACAACAGTGGATGTGTAATGTAAAGTTTTATCAAATGCGATACCATTGTTTTCTCACGTTGTTTTTGGCAGCTATCCAAACTAAAGCTGGGGAATTAAGCTAAGACAAATTCATGAATAAGTTACTTTATTTGTTAGGGCATGTTTTTGTAAAGTATAGTGTGTAATACTGAACGCAGATCTCAGAACGGATGTTACATCTTAAATATGTTCCATATGTGCTCCATTTCCCATGAACAAGACACAGAGTTTGGAGATATAATGTGGTTACCATTGGTTACACATACAAATGCAGATATTTCTAGTCCAGTGATTGGCTGTTGTGTGGGAGTGTCTGCTACACAAGACCTGAATGCTGGAACACAGTGGAGGTTTTCCATAGAGCCCTATCTGTGCTTTGACTGAAAAGGTTTCCTAGTATTTTCTCAGGCTAAAGTGAATTTCTGTTCGCAAGGTCACCATTTATGAAATAGCTCAGAGGAACCATTCCTCTGTGCTTCTGAAGTGAAGATACTTAGAATCTCTCAGCGTCAGATAATGCAAATCTAAATCACAGGAGGCCTCATGATGTTTACAGAGGAACTAGGTGACCCTGCAGATAGATTGTGTACACAAACCAGGGGCAGAATTTGGGATCCAGCGTGCTGTTAACCTGGACAGCCAAGCTAATGTTTTGGAAGACAACCAATAGTCGGCTGCCTGGAAGACAACCTGATATATTCTGAGAAAGAATTTACTGTGGAGCCTTTTCAATATATTTGCCAGAAAATGTACAAAGTGCTTCTCCGCTTGCATGCTAAGCTCTCTCTCTCTCTCTCTCTCTCTTGCTCTCTCTCTCTCTCTCTCTCTCTTGCTCTCTCTCTCTCTCTCCCTCTCTCTCCCTCTCTCTCTCTCTCTCCCTCTCTCTCTCTCCCTCTCTTTCTCCCTCTCTCTCTCCCTCTCTCTCACTCTCTCTCTCTCTCTCACTCTCTCTCTCTCTCCTCTTCCTTTGGTCAGATGCTGTGTTGTGAGCCCACCTCCTATGAGTTCGTACCCTTCCTCTACATAGATACCATGAGCACGCTCACCATCTCCTCCGTACCCATGACTCACGCTTGTGGCTGCCGACCTGTGGATGACCCCCAGGCCCTTCAACCATGACAGGTCATGACCTGGGCCCTGAATATGTCTTAAGGTCTTTGACACTGACATTCAAAAGCCAGCATTTATTAAACAAAGTTCTCAACCAGGACTAAAAATTAAAAAAACAAAATAACACAATCATCTTTGCATTTTTCCACACAGCTTGCTACAGCACGGAAGTCTATAATGGACACTGTAAATGCAACAGCTTCTGCAGTAGCCCACTCTGTGGGGCCTCGGTTTGTAGAAAAAAATCAAACACGACTAGTTGTTCAAGGACGGTGTGCAGAATGTTCATTCTAGGTTCATGTTCAAACTAGGTTCAAACTCTGAATTTTCTGTCTAGATTAATGTGAACACTAAATCTCTACCTGTATCCAAACAGTTTTTCTTTCCTGTGTTAGTGCTTTAAATACTAATGACTGGGGTCTGGCAGGGGCCCACACAGAGGTTAGCGAATGTTCCTCACTAAAAGAACACAGCAGTTTGCACGTGCCAGACGTTTCCCACCCAGCACACCAAATCAGACCCTGCGCATCTGAACTCTTAAGACATTCTGTTCCCTTCACATTCTGGACACTAAGTGTATTAGTTTGGTGTTAGTAGGTCACTCTTCACAGATGTTAGCCTGTGTCCTGAGTCTGTAATCTACTCAAAGCGTTGACTTCTACCCTCCCATTCACCAGACACGCCTGCTAAAATTTTATATGGTCTCCAAGTGTTCTCAAACATCCTAAATAATATGTGTGTGGTTGGGTCTCTTTACATTCCCAGTAGGTTTCCCCCCTTGTGTAATTATCCTGTTTACTTTCTTTGAACACACTCTCCAAATCTGTAGTCCATTTTCTTACCCGAAGTCTTTGGCTTCTATGCATTATTTTATAAAATGTACATCTTCTTTGATATTTAATGCATGTGTATGTTTAATACAGGTCACAGAAAATACTAATGTTTTTTTTTTTACTTTAATGTTTTAGTTATAAAACAACATAATGCTGCAAGTTAATTTTGTACCAGATATGTGTATCATAGCATTTTACAAAATAAAAGCTTCACTTTAAAAACATGAATTTGGAATCCATTATTACATTGAACTTTTATTGAATGTAACTCTTCGGTTTGCTGTAACAATACCGTGCACATGTGTGTAATTTCAATAACTCTAGGCTCAAACATTATTGAAGAAAATTGAATGTCTTGTTATCTTTTTGTTTATTAAATAGTTCAGGGTTGATGAGGCACTGATTCAAAACCATGTCATACACTTTTACCTTCACACTTTCTCTCTCACTGTACCAGACACATCAGCACACAGCCAGCAACGAGCACTACAGCACCACGATGGGAGCACGGCACACTGGTACAAATGAACTTCACCACCCCTCTCAAATGATGGATGAAATACTGCATGCTATTGCATTTCATTGTGGATGCCAGAGATCTTTTTCTGGGAGCTGGTTGGCACACGTGCCTGTGTGACCAGCCTCACAGCGCCAGTCAGAATGCCAGAGCTGCAGGGCTCCAGTAGTGGCACTAACGCTCGCTCCTACCACTATTTTCTGTCCCAACGCTCTGGGAATTCAGCAGAGTTCAACGGGCATCCAAACTGAACAAGGTAAAAAGGCAGGAGGGGGAGAAAAAGGGGAAAAACTAACAGAAAAACACCACGGCCAGAGAGAGAGGGAGAGAGAGAGAGAAAGAGAGAGAGAGAGAGAGAGAGAGAGAGAGAGAAAGAGAGAGAGAGAGAGAGGGAGAGAGAGAAAGAGAAAGAGAGAGAGGGAGAAAGAGAGTTTTTTTTCCCTCCCCTGAACCAACTCTGAGACAGCATGGCGTGTGTCGGATCTTTGTGGCTGCGGTGGGGAACTCTGTGTTCTCTGCTGTTTTTCCTGTTTGCTCAAGACACTTCCTGGGACTGCAGGACCAAGGATGACCTCCTCACTGAGATGTCACCAGATGTGGATCTGCCATCGTCGTGCACGCTCGACTGCACCGCACACACTTACAGGCA
Organism: Sternarchorhynchus goeldii; assembly: GCA_028565775.1. Classification (NCBI taxonomy): domain Eukaryota; kingdom Metazoa; phylum Chordata; class Actinopteri; order Gymnotiformes; family Apteronotidae; genus Sternarchorhynchus; species Sternarchorhynchus goeldii. The sequence goes on from JAOXYF010000003.1 coordinate 24,176,863, forward strand.
GATTCTGGGGTCGCAGGACAAGCCCATGGTTCGCTTCAGAGACTCCTACACTGGTGAGTTCCCACTGGAATACAAAGCTCAGACTTTTCTTAGGAATGTCTTCAAGGCGCATCTGTAGATCTGCAGGGCTGATTAGCTATTAGCGGGGGGTGTTCTGCCCTGTGTCGTAGAGCTGGTTTAATACTCCGGCTATGCTTCTGCAGAAAATCCCGAGGAGTACTGCTGGTCCACTCAGGTCCAGTGCAGCCCAAGCCAACATCTGCAGAGTGCACTCATCCTCGTACCCGTGGACACCAGCACAAACTGGGCCGCCGTGGGCCTCCAGCTCAGCTCAGGCTCCACCACACATCGACTGCCACGCCACCTGAAACCTTCTCCCCTCCCCGCCAGCTGCGGTCTGAGCTTCGACGTCACGGAGCTCCTGAAGAGCAAAGATCGGCAGCCGACTATCTGTGTGAGAATTGTCCCTAGACAGCTGACCGCCCCCCGAGGAGGACTGAGGTGCCCACCGTTTCTGGCCACAACCTGGAAGCTGTGGAACCAGGGAGAGGGGTGAAGCACTCGTCCTGTACTCTCCACAACTAAGAACATGGGGTTAAGTGAATGTTTCTTGTTGTTGGTGCTGTAACATTGGACACACTATCAAACGCTCAAATGTTGCTAATCATACAGCAAGCAAATATCACTACGCTGCTATAAGCTATTACCCACCAGGGCGCTCAAAAACATGCCTTTTGTACATAAAGAATTCGTGCTTAAGTTTAAGACATTATATTATGTAGGTCCAGTAACAATTCTTATATTAATATATAACTGATAATATAGTACTGAACCATGTGTATAATATAATGTATAGTGGAATGAATTATATGAATACTGTAATGAATGCATAGTATGAAGCATAACAACACTAAAAGCTAAAGCAAAATCTGTTTAAATCCCTCAAAACTGACAGTGGCATGAGAAAATACAATTCAAGTACTCGAATACCACGAAAAGCTCCTCCACTGCCTGTTTTACCAGTAACTGTAAACTGAAAACCTTGAAAGACTCAAGACCATGAAACCCTTCTGGAACAGGAGCACCAGTGGAGCAACACTAGACACCCAACACTGATCTCTGACCTTTCAACATAACTTCATTTTCAAAGGCTTTCTAATGAAAAGTGGGGATTAATATCAGCAAGGTGTGGTCATGCTGTTTCCTTTTTAGATAACAACACCCAGGTACTATAGTTTTATACTTGGATCACCATTTCTATCCTGATATTTTTCTGATGTTTATGGTTTTTCATAAACCTACTACCAAATTAGTTGGTTTGTGAGAAATGTAAAACTTTAACCAAAAGGTTTAGTTTTTTTTTTTATCTAGATCCAATTCTGGAAGATGTTGCATATCTAGAATGGGAATTGACTAGTCTAGATCTCTGCTTTTGTTTTTATTTTTTCTGTCTGTTCTTTTCATTTGTTAAATAAAAAAATAAATGTGTTTGTATATTACACCATTCAGAGACTAGTACCACCTCCTACAATTTTTATTTACTATTATCTTGAGGTGAACATACATTACTTCTACAGTTGAACCCAATTAAACGTATTTTAAGCTATTATATAGATTTTACTACGTTATTTATTAAGCTATTAAACTATTTATTATTAAGCTATATAAAGTTTATTATTTATTATTTGTACATTTGTAAGTTTTGGTAAATATACTTTCACTCAAATGGCAGGCTCAGCTCATGTTTTATCTTATAAATCAACATGTAAATCAAAATGAATCCGTCTAGCCTCGTGTTAACCACTCCGTTACGGAACTCCCTCAGGGTATTTCTGTGGTTCAAACCCAAAACCCCCTTGTTGTGATGCCATTTTACGTTTTATTTAGCTGTGTTTTGGCTGAAAAAGTACTAACTTTGACGATACTGCCCCCTTGAGGACATACTGTATATTGCAGTTGCTTCTGTGTGCAAGCTCGTTTTTTTTTCTTTAGAGCATAGATGGCGCACTAGAACGACAATCACGTCACATTCTCAGGTGGGCCATACAAACGCATAACACGGTATCATTATGGCTCTCACTAACTATATCTTCATTTCCATTGTAGCGCCGATCGGACGTGAATACGGACAGACATGGCTTAATGACGTAGGGAGTGGCCGATTGGTTCTACACTTTACATCTTGATGCAAAATCGCCAAATGTTCTGTATTTCTGTATGTCCTGTGCGTACGAATAAGCGCCTAAACAATCCAGGCAATTCCAAATTACACAAATACTTCCTGTCTCTGATTTCAAGCACAGCGCTCGTGGAAAAAGAAACGTAATCGCCCTCAGGAGGCTGGAACAACTCGGAACTGCCTGACACGGCCGTAGTAACTCTTTGTCCGTACAGGCTTATGTTCTTTTTCTTGCCTCTTTCTCTATTTCTCTCCTCTCTCTAACCCTCCCTCCCCCAGTGTTGAGCCAGGCGCCAGCTCTCTGCAGAATGCGTGTCCACTGTCTGACCTTTCTCCTTGGTTGAGTCACCAAGTATGTAAATGTGTGTTAGTGTCTGTGCCTATGGTCTGTTTCTCTCTCTCTCTCTCTCTCTCTCTCTCCTAGCTTGACCGCCCCCCCCATCTCTTCTGGTCCACACCAATACACACACACACACACACAGCTGACTGCTGATTAGTGCACCATCTACTCTGCTACAAACAGGAAATGCACCCATGCTAGAGTGATGCCCCCCTTCTCACTCACCCAGCCCCCTGACACACACACACACACACACACACACACCAGCACTGCTTTGCTCACGTTAGACGTAAACCTTCCTCACACTAAGTTAAATATGTGTGTTTTCATCCAGAATGTTTATGGGTTGTTGTGGTTATGAAATTACGAGTGTAGTTCTCAGTTGGGGAGGGGGGGGGTCCTCTTCCCTCCCCTACAGCCCAGAACCCAAAGACATTTGCCTTCCATAGTAAATATGGCGTTAGGATTAATGTGTTCTTGTGTTTTTCTGTGGAGTTTGATTAGCCTGGGAACAGTCTCTGCTGCTTTGCACTGGTCGAGGCCCAAAAACTCAAAATCTGTGTTCAGTTATTAAACAAAAAACACACATGGATTCTGTGTTTCAAAACAGAGCAAACAGATATTCTGCTTCTTCTCCAGGACTCCCAAGGGCATCTCAGAAATAAGTGGATGGAACAGAAACATAGGAGGAGGGGCAAGTGAGCAAAGAGGCGGGGCATCTGAAGTCAGTCAGTCTTCCTGAAACTACGCAGCGAAGGCAAGAGAGGTAGAGATGGAGGGAGGGAGACTGGGAAGGAGAAGAGTGTGAGAGAGAGAGAGGGATGAGAAGGAGAAGAGAGTGAGAGAGAGAGAGATGAGAAGGAGAAGAGAGTGTGAGAGAGAGAGGGATGAGAAGGAGAAGTGGAAAAGAGAGGGAGAGAAACAACAAGATGAGAAAAGGAGAACTGAGAAAGTAAATGCTGCTAGTGGCAGTAGAGCAGGAGGTGAGAGGTGAGAGGGCTTTGTGTACCTGTGCTGTGTAAAAGATCATCATCGCACACACACACACAAAGCATCAGTAATATACCCTTCTCACAAGGTCTTGTTTGCTCAACCATACAAGAGCTTGTGTAACAGGAACAGGAGTAAAATGCTCGTTGGAGACAAGAACTAAGAGTTCAACACGCAGGCAGGCAGGTGAAGCATGAATGACTTTGTAATCACAACAGAAGGCCAATCAGGGAAAGGAAGAGGGCGGGGTCTGATTGTTGGGGTGGTGCCTGTTTGTTTGTTTGTCTGCTTTGTATGTAATATTAATGAGGCCTTAGACTTGAGGTTTGATCTATTATAACTGGCTAATCTTTGAGAGTTTAGCTCTGGTTCTTTGAGTCATCTGCAGTATTCATTCATTCTCTCAGACCAAGGTTTCACTTTCAACACAGTGCTGCTTACATGTATAAATCTTTTCAGGACAGCCGTCTCAGAATATCAGCTTCAGTCTTGCAGGTTCAGATGTTTCTCTGATTGCACAGATGCTTGTTGTACAAGAGAAGCTGGGGTCTAATCTGATGCTCCCAATCTGATTTGATGCTTCACACATCAGATCACATACACATTCCTATATGATGAGAGTGTTCAACCAAAAGAAGAACAAAAAAGAGGTCTGCGATTGTTGTGCAGTCTCTGTGCTGGTGAGAGGTAGTCTGTGTTGATTGTTGTGCAGTCTCTGTGCTGGTGAGAGGTAGTCTGTGTTGATTGTTGTGCAGTCTCTGTGCTGGTGAGAGGTA
>JAOXYF010000003.1:24198149-24209197 GCA_028565775.1 Sternarchorhynchus goeldii
TGGTTGGTTTGTAATCTGAGGCTGAGGGGCAGGTTACCAGGCTGGTTGGTTTGTAATCTGAGGCCGAGGGGCAGGTTACCAGGCTGGTTGCGGTCCCAGTGGGTGTAGAGGAGCAGCTGCCCGTTGTCCCAGAAATAATCCACGCCTGCTGTTTCACCCTTTGCCCTTAATCCAATCCACCAGTGGCCCCCAAACTTGCCCATCGACGCAGTAAAGTGAGCCTGCTCGTACCTGGGCAAGACATGAATCATGAGGGGTCAGGAAGGGTCAGGAAAGTTCAGTTATTTAATGATCACACACACAGACACACACACACAAGACATGAATCATGAGGGGTCAGGAAGGGTCAGGAAAGTTCAGTTATTTAATGATCACACACACAGACACACACACACAAGACATGAATCATGAGGGGTCAGGAAGGGTCAGGAAAGTTCAGTTATTTAATGATCACACACACACACACACACACACACACTCTTACAAGTCCATAATGTGCAGGAGGGTGCTGTCTCTGCTCTCACAGAACTCCTTCGCTTTGACACGAGTCAGTGTTGTTTGCTCATACCAGTAACAGGAGTACTCAAAAGCATCCCAGCCCTACACACACACACACACACACACACAGAATTAGACCCAGGTCTAACCGATCTTGAACATTTGTAGAGATTCAGTCTTTGCAGACTGTAGCCTGTAGAGTGTAGAACACACACACACCTGTGGGCATCCGTATACCGTGGGCTTGATGGAGGGGAGAGGATAGTGACCTTTGACCCTTTTGCAGATATATGTGTTCAGTTCAGTACAGGTGACATCATTCCATCGACCATTCTGCCAACAACCAAAGTAGAGTCACAGTAACAAGAACTTCTCCCACCTTTATTCACTCATTCACTCATTCACTCACTCATTTGTTAATTTTTTCATGTCATCCATCAAACTGGTCTCATTCGCCTCAGAGTCACTCTCACACCTGCTGGTACATCTCCACACAGTCCTCATTGAATCCCAGGTGATTGTTCGGCTCTCCAGGGGCCCAGTACGTGAACCTGGCCTCGTGGTTGTCCGACCAGGTGAAGTATCCAGATACAACGAGGTCGTTCAGCCCAGTCCACACATCACTGCTGGCTGTAGGCCAGGGAACATGTTAGAGACCTCTCACATAAATATGTTTATCATAAATTTACAATTTGTTTTCACAATATTTCAGGGCCTGAATCCTCTAGTTTGGTCCAGAGCTCTGGGAACTGCAGTTCAACTTAAAAACACACAAGATCCTCGGTCTAACGGTGAACCTGTCTCACCCTGGTGGAGTTCTATAAAGGTTCTATAAAGCAGGGGTGTGAGATTCCGCTCCAGGGTTTTGTTTACAACCCTGACTGAACACATCTGAACCAATTATTCAAGGTCTTTCTATCTTTTGTCTGTTGTCGTTTCCCTCTCTCTCCATACCTAAGTAGAGGTAGCTCTCCACCCAGCTCTGTTCAGTGAGGGACATGATAGATACAAGGTCGGCGCCCAGCCTCCTGCAGGAGGACCGCGCCTCATGCCACGTCTTCTTCTCCTCAAAGGGCTTGTAGCAGAACTCGCCGAACTCGTGCCAGTCGCTGCCAGGACACCTCAGCTCTGCGAGGGAGAGGACACAGACTCAGCACTGGCTCGTGGACGGCAGCGGCGGGAAGAGAAATACGGTGGTCATACCTCCGTCAGCAAACTCGTACGACACGTAGTAATCTCCGTTGTACCTGGAAACGGAAGGAGTGTGTGAGAAAGCCCAGAGTACAAAGAGGTTTAATTACACGAGACAAGGACGACTATGGAACCAGAATATGAGCGTTCAGCCTCTCCAGCAGGACGGGGATAATGTTTCAGTGAAATAGTAACTGTTATTATATATAATAATAACTGTGTGACTATAAATAATAATAATAATAACTGTGATTAATGGTGATAATAACTACGGTTAATAATACCTCTGATTAAGGGTGATAACTACGGTTAATAGTAACTGTGATTAATGGTGATAATGACTACGGTTAATAATAACTGTGATTAATTGTGATAATCACTATGGTTAATAGTAACTGTGATTAATGGTGATAATAACTACGGTTAATAATAACTGTGGTTAATGGTGATAACTACGGTTAACATTTGTGGTTGTGCGGGACCGTACTGTCGGGACGTGATCCCGTTCCTAGTAGAGCCGCTGTAGAAACTCTGTCCCGGGGCCTTGAGCACTGTGCAGTCACCGCCCTTCTCGTTCAGGACCACACCCGCATGGATGGCAGCCGCACAGATGTTGGAGTCCTGCAGAGAGCGCGGGACACACTGAACGCGGGATGTGCTCACTACATCAGTGTGTTATCCCCCGCGTGTTGGGATACACGATACTACACAATACTGTGATGCACATGAAGGGAACGTAACAGGAATATGTACAATACAGAAATAAAAAAGAGAAATATTCTGTGTTGCAATTATATTGCTTTGCGATATATTAAAATCAAAGTCATGGTTTGTATTATTTTTAATGAAATAATTTACACTTCTTGTTATTGGCCAGTAACACCCAGAGAAAGTTCATCTTTTACAGGGAATCAAACAATATCTATATTTCAGAAGTCAAATATTGATCGACTGATGACATCTTTAATCACACTACCTACTACCTGGACAGCCAAAGGTGGAATGTGTGTGTGAGTCACACAGGCATACACCTGTGGACATACACCTGTGGATATACACCTGTGGACATACACCTGTGTGAACTCACCCCACGATAGGTCATGGTGCCGTACACGTTGTAGGACTCAGAAGCACAACCAGCAGGGCAGTGGACACTGAACGAGACACAAATCATAGAGATTAACAGTAAAACTCACAATAACAAAAGACCTGTTTAGTGCCACGCCCCTAGCCAATACGAACTACATTCCCCAGCATTCCTGGCGTCAGCCTCAACGTTTATGCCTCGCCCAATTATTGATTTCACCTGTTCCATACCTGGATTCCCTGTTTTACCCTCCCTGGACTCTGGTTTCTGCTCTTTGTACTGGTTGTATCTGTGTCTCTCTATCTGCCCTGGTTTTGACTTTTCAGTTTTTTGTTCATGTGGTTTTCTTCTCTTTTTATGCTGTGTTTGCCTTTCTGATCTTCCCTCACTTTTGCTCTTTCTACAACTCTAGATATTAATATCATAATAAGGAATTAATCAAGTGGATCTGCAAGCATCTGACTCTTTTTGAAATGTAGGAGCAAGATAAAAAAAAATTATTTTATTTTAAAAAACAATGCAGGGGTTTGATCAAGAATAAATAAACACATACGTCATTTTATCCACAGAGTGATCCAAACTAGGTCTTGAACTACACAAAATGGAATCTGTACACACACACACACACACACACACACACACACACACACACACAGTAAATGGCAGTGAATCGAGGTTGGCTGGATGTGAGATGTGTGTATGTGTGTATGTGTGTGTGTGTGGCGCCTCCTACAGTCCGGGGCGCAGCCCAGCAGCTCCACACGCAGGCCTGCCTGGTTATGCCACTCGAGAGGAAGGATTCGGATAAAGCGCACGGTCATGGGCGTTCCCAGCAGCTGGGTGTCAGGAGTGGACCTGTCAAATGAGCCCGGAAACTCCTCCACCTGCAACACACACACACACACGCACAAATACAGGCACACACACAAATACAGGTACACACACACACGCACACACAAATACAGGTACACACACACACGCACACACAAATACAGGTACACACACACACACAAATACAGGTACACACAGACACACAAATACAGGTACACACACACACACACACAAATACAGGTACACACACACACGCACACACAAATACAGGTACACACAGACACACAAATACAAGCACATAAATACACGCACAAAACAAGAGTTAACACCAACCCTAATCATACATTTGTATATACTGAATAAATATATTAAGTATTGTATATATACAATATAGTATAACTATATATCAGCCCAATGGTTCATTTAACGATTTGAAAACGGTTGTATACCTTCCCCTCAGCAGTGTAGTCTGTCCACGAGACGCCATCTGTACTGGTCTGGACTTTAAACTTGGTCACCCAGTGATCTGTACTGGGGCAGCCCTGGATCACCACCCCAGTGATCTTCTTGGGCTCAGGGAGGCTCACCTGGATCCATGAATTAGCTGATGTCCAAGAGACAAGACAGGATACCAGCAACGTGAGTCATGACACCGGAGGATACCAGTACCACAAGAGTCAGGACAGAAAGATACCAGCAACACAAGAGTCAGGACAGAAAGATACCAGCAACATGATTTTACTGTCACTATTTTTATATAAAAGAATTCCTATATAGCTAATATTAATATTAATATCATTTGCACCTTTATAATTATAATAATATTAATATCATTTGCACCTTTGCAGAATTATAGACATCAGACAAAAAGCAAACACCATATGAATGCTTACTATGAAAATGTAATCATTATTACTATTCACACGATGTTGAAAAAATACATACCGGACAAGGAGGGCATCCAGCAGGTTTCAGAGTTCAGACGAGCACTAGCAGGACCTTTACCGTCCTGCACTGAGGATGCAGACAGCATGGAGTCTGTGATGTTCCTGTCTTCCATTCCCAGACCTCTCAAACACACTACAATAACACACACACACACACACACCCTCAATAACACAAACACACTCAATAACACACACATACGGAGACACAAACACACACTTACACAGACACACACATACACAGAGACACACACTCAAATGCACACACATGCATACACAAGTGCACACATGCACAAACACACACATGTATACACAGAGGCATACAAACGCACATACACATACACACACATGCGTGCACAATTCTAACCAATAGACCAAATTTTGATGATTAAAAATCACAAATAAAATTGATTATCAAGAATCACAAAGCAGGGTCTCCAGGGAACAGGGAACTCTGTCCTGCAGGGCCTCCAAAAGGCACAGGGAACCCTGTCCTGTAGGCTGTGCTCCACCCACCGTCCTGCTCACAGCTGTACACCACCTCCAGGTACTTGGAGACACCAGGACAGGGGTCGTTGTCCTCATAGGCGTAAAGGAAACACACCCTGTGATTATCGCACAACTTCCTGGTTTTCTCCAAAGTCCCCGGAACTGTGCATGAGGCTATAAAATAAACAATAACACTGTGTCTGCACCAGTCGACCAATCAGATTTCAGCATTTTTCTGAAGATGAAAATTTCATTCAGTGATTAGTCACCCATGGACCCGCCCTCATAAAGGCAGATCTTGTCGCTGCGGCGACCATAGAATGCAGACTGGATGTTGATGACACTGTTCTCAGGACAGTGGAGCAACATGGTGAAATCCTGGCACGTATATACCGTCAGAAAGCCTGCAGAAAGAACACATGGGGGTGTTAGAGAGCTATTTCCACAGAGGTAGCTAGGCTTCAACTCACTCTTTTACAAACCTTTATAAACCTTTCATAAACGTGCTATAGGCTTTGTCAGAAGGTAACTTTCCTACCTAACTTGGACCTGCATGCGAAACTACCTACGACAACTCACCTGTTCATCACCTGTGTGTAGTGTGTGTGGTGTGTGTGTGGTGTGTGTGTGTGTGTGTGTGTTGTGTGTGTGGTGTGTGGTGGCTCCTTATCCAGGTTTTGAAACTTTCCATATAAAGTGCTGCGTACCATCATGGGGAGGTGGAGGTTCTGGTGTGTTTCCTGTAATGAAAGAACATGAATGATTGATTATCTCATATAGTATCACGGGATGTGGCCCGCGTGACTCCTAGATGGATGTAAGCCATGTCTGCATGTAACTGTGAGGGTGGAGCAATGCGGACAAGGTGTGTTGAAGAAGTGTTAGGGCGAGAGTGATGCAGCCTGAGGTTGGAGAATGTTACAGATCAATGTGAGGGTGCAGCAGTATAAGGGTGATGTAGCACATTGTGAGGGTGGAGCAGTGTAAGGAAAAAGTGTTTTGGAAGATGTTGGGGTAATGTTAGGGTGTAGCAGTCTGAAGGTGGAGCAGTGTATGGGAAAATTGTGAGAATAATGGTGAGGTATTGTGGGGGTATGGCAGTATGAAGGTATAACAGTGTGCAGGTGGAGTATTTTCAGGGTGTTAGCTGTGCAGGTGGAGTATTTTCAGGGTGTTAGCTGTGCAGGTGGAGTATTTTCAAGGTGTTAGCTATGCAGGTGGAGTATTTTGAGGGCGTGAGCTGCTGTATGTTGAGTGTGGAGCAGCGTGAAGGTGGAGCCATACCTCTCCGTTTGCAGATGTACCCTCGGCGGTTCTCACAGTTGTCATCGTTCCACTTGCCACCATTGATGTAAATACTGAGGCAGTCCTCACCAAAGTAGTCGTCCGGGTTACCTGGAGAGACATGCCACTGTGAGACAGTCTCACTTTACACACACTCCCTCTATGCTAAGAGAAACTGCAGGTGATCCTGATAAATTATAAATATAAATATCTCTTGTTCCATCACTGTCCTTCCAGTTCTACCTCAAAATTTCTTTCTTGTACTTTCTGATGTACGTCTCTTTTTTCTGGTTTCTCCGTCCACTCTCCATTCTCACCCACCTGAAGCCCAGTTAATGAAACGAAATGGAGACGTATCTGTCCACTCCCAGCCCCCTTCTGTAACCGAGTCATGGCCACCGATCCACAGAGACACGCCGGTGAAGACTGACTGGATCTGAGCTGCCAAGCAAATGAAACACCTCAACACTCACAGTGCATCACACACACGTAATGCATCTGGATAACTGTGTGCCCAGGATGACGGCCTGAGTGTGTGTGTGTGTGTGTTTGTGTTTGTGTGTGTGTGTGTGTGTGTGTGTGTGTGTGTGTGTGTGTGTGTGTGTGTGTACCCTGGATGAAGCCCTGCTCAACAGGGTCAGTGATGCTGGCAAGGTCTCCACCCTGGTTCATGCAGTCCGCACGAGCCTCCGCCCACTTCCGCATGGACAGGGAGTTAAACAGGTAGCAGTAGTCATTAAAGGGGTCGGCCACCCAGGAGCCACACTTCTCATTCCAGCCTGATGGGGGGGGAGAGGCCAAGAGAGTGAGTGAGATCAAGAAAAGAGATAGAGAGGCAAAGAGATAGAGGCAGAGTGAGAGAGAGTGAGAATCAGAGAGAGAGAATCAGAGTGAGAGAGGAAGAGTGAGAGATAGTGTCAGAGTGAGACATTGAGAATCAGAGAGAGGCAGACTGAGAGAGGAAAAGTTAGAGACAGCGTAAGAATGAGAGAGTGAAAGAGAGTGAGAGAGGGTGAGAAAGAGTCAGCGAGAGTGCAAGACGCGTCTCGTACCTGGTCCTGAAGTGGGAGGGACAGGTGGTGGACCTTGGCCTGCAGCTGGAGAGAGAGAGCATCATGAAACAGAGAAAGAGAGCATCATGAAACAGAGAGAGAGCATCATGAAACAGAGAGAGAGAGCATCATGAAACAGAGAAAGAGAGCATCATGAAAGAGAGAGAGAGCATCATGAAACAGAGAGAGAGCATCATGAAACAGAGAGAGAGAGCATCATGAAACAGAGAGAGAGAGCATCATGAAACAGAGAGAGCATCATGAAACAGAGAGAGAGAGCATCATGAAACAGAGAGAGAGCATCATGAAACAGAGAGAGAGCATCATGAAACAGAGAGAGAGAGCATCATGAAACAGAGAGAGAGCATCATGAAACAGAGAGAGAGAGCATCATGAAACAGAGAGAGCATCACTAGAAGACTAAGAGACTATTTCACTGTAACAACAGCTGAAATATTTTTGTTTGTTTAGTTGTTACACATGTCCACACACAGTCCAGGCCCACCTGGTTATGAGAAGTTCAGGTGAAGCCTGGGAACTCACCTTTCTGGCACACAAATGGATATGTGGCTGTACAGGGCAGGTCGTTCAGCTTCCCAGTCTCCGGGTGCTCGGTCCCACGTATGTGGACACAGTCCTCGTTGTTATTCCAGTTGTCTGGCTGATTTGTCTCCCACATCAGGAAGTTCTGGAGACGCCAGGCAGGAAATCACACAGGCCAAAATAAACTAGGGTTTACTTCCTATATCATTTACTATAAAAAAGTGTGTAAAATAATGCATTAGTTACAATTACTATAACACTATAACACTTTATTACTACTATATTATTATAGTATGCTATTTGAATGAAGTGTACTTAAGGGTACATAATAAAGAGTACCGTAAGAAATTCAATTAGATATCATCATCAAATAATTACTATCATTACTAATAATGATCATTACCATCAGTTCATTAAGGTAGTTTCTCTTACTAATGTAGCTTAGTTTAAGTAATCTTTCCATTCTTATCCTTACGTGAACCAGAAAATCTTTAACAAGGTTCAATTTTAAGAATTTATTCAGTTTAAAATGCCAAAAAAAACCCAAATTTGAAACATGTAATTAAAGTTAAATGTTTCCTAAAACATTTAACTTAAAGTTCCTATTTCACTCTGAGAAGACATTTAGGGAGTGTCACTTACAGCAGCTGTTCCGTCAGTCCACACAAACGTCCCTTCCACATGTATGTCATTAAGGCCAACCCAGGAAGATCTGGACATGTGAGCTAGGGACAGACACAGTCAGTACCCATGTGAGCTAGGGACAGACACAGTCAGTACCCATGTGAGCTAGGGACAAACACAGTCAGTACCCATGTGAGCTAGGGACAGACACAGTCAGTACCCATGTGAGCTAAGGACAAACACAGTCAGTACCCATGTAAACACACCAGAGCTGTGCAATACTGACAAAAATATTGTATTGCAATAATACCGCCATATACTATGATTGTGATATGATTTTTGATACTATTAATGGTCTCACCCCATGTACTGATCCCCCGCCCTTTTTTCTCTATAATATTATCATACCCAGTTCTCCCTGCCAATCAGGTAGGACAAAGGCAGTCACATGCTTTCAATGAGGCAAATGCAGCCAATCACGTCTTTCAAACTGCAGCTCCGTTCCGGGGACGGAGTAACACTCAAAGGCAAACTCTATCCACCTCTTTATGATGTAGGAGCTCACAGACGCCTTTGATTGGCCAGTGTCACTGTTATTGACATAGGAGAGCTTTGATGTGCTCCTGGTCTGTTTTATATTCACTGAAATGGTTGGTTGTGAAAGTCTCCTAACCCTCACAAGAACACTGGTCTGAAGAGGATATACAGGACTCTACCCCGTACCGAGCTCTACACTATCAATATAGATAATAATTAGTATGTTAAGACTTTATATACATTTTTTGTTTATCTTCATTTTGTTTTCACGAGACTATAATTAATATACTGTACATAATCTATATATGGATAATCAACAGTCACAGCCTCTCACCAGTTAAGAAACTTGTCGTCTCGGGGTCATGAATGCTGACCAGGTGTCCATTCTGGGAAACACAAATGTCTTCAGCAGCCTGCCATGTTTTGACCACTTCAGACTCAAAGTGATAACAGTGGTCACGAAACAGCAGGTAACCCTGATCACAGTGAGCATCTAGAGAGAGAGAGAGAGAGAGAGAGAGAGAGAGAGAGAGAGAGGAACAGAGAGACACAGAGAGAGAAAAAGAACAAAGCTAAATATGTCACAATATTACACTGCCTGGTAGACTGTGGATAACTCTCTCTCTCTGTCTGAAAAAGCCCTGTGTGTCCTGCAGGGTTCTTACTTGGAGCAGCGGTGGGTCTCTGCGTGTTCTGACCGCCTGGCATCTTACAAATGTAGGCCAAGTTCTTGAAGCAGTTGGTTGTCTCCCATTTCCCAGCGTAATTCCCTATGAGAAAGGTAGAGCTCAAACACATCTCCTTCTGTCCTCGCCCACAGAGTCATGAGAAAAAAACACTGGATCACCTGCATCTTGTTTCTTCAGTTACTGATGCTTCCACTATGTTAAAAGTCCCATCTTTTATTTTGTATAGCACGGATCTCATCAGCGGCTGAAGCACTGAATCCTTTACCTGTATAAATCTGTCCACAGTCCCAGTATTTCTCTGTGTTTTTGGGGAAATTCGGACTCCAGTTGGAGAATTGAATATCTGTGTTATCCACCCATTTAAACACACCATCCTGGCCCTTATCTGTCGACATCACAAAACAACATCAAAAGACATCACAAGTGTGGCAAGTTCAGGAACAGACTCATTTACATTTAACACATGTAGCAGATACTCTTACCCAGAGTTCATTACAAATGTGTCATCTACTCATTGACTGCATCCTACCCAGTATAATAGATTAGAGTCCAAAATCATTGTGCTCTTCACTGATCTGAGGTCAGCTACAGGGTTTCTAACATTTCATCCTTCTTTTTATGTCTGGACTGAGTTTAGTGGAATAATTAGATTTTCCTGAAACAGATTAAATGCAATACTGAGACGTTCTCAGTCAGTGAGACTCCAGTGAGACTCCAGTGAGACTCCAGTGAGACTCCAGTGAGACTCCAGTGAGACTCCTCCTTCAGTTGAGGAAGAAGCCTAAAGGTATGCAGGAAACGGGCAGCTCGTGGTTCGATGCAGGCAGACATCTCTGCATCCCTGGTACCTGAAACCCCAATCCAAACATCAGGTATGTCCACCTCATGCAGGTCAGGAAGCAGAGCGTTGATGAAGAATTGCTCATCCTCACTAGAGAAGACCACAGAGTGCAGCAGACTATTAGGTATCGAACAATCTCATTGCACAATTTACCGATCGGTGTGGGGAAATCTGTGAAGCTCAGAATGCAGCAACTGGTTTAGTGCCAACTGTTCTCACTTTTTGATGGTGACCAGGTTGGCACCGATGTCAGTGCACCTGGTAAGAGCCTCATGCCAGCTGGTCAACAGGTACACGTTACTGACCACCAGGTAACAGCTTCCCTTGAAGCTCTGCCAACCCAGAGGACAAATGGCTAGAAGCACACGCACACACACACGCACACACACACACACACACACACACACACACACACACACACACACACACACACACACA